>CM040426.1:131058472-131093477 GCA_022702705.1 Papilionanthe hookeriana x Papilionanthe teres | reverse complement strand
TTTCCGTTGGTATACCACGTTCATTTCTGTCATGAATAGGTATAGTCAACTCTCTTGGGGTTTGAAGCCACTGTTTAGACACCCCTAAACAGAGAGGTTCCGAAGTCCTTTTGCCTCTTTTGAGGTGGGGTGGACCCCCAATAGGTGTTAGCTTAGGAGCGGTTCTTCGGGTCGAGAAGCCTTGTTAGACTCTCTCTTCCTTTCCAATTCTGGATTGGGGCCCTTACCTTTCCTTTTACCTTTCCCTTGTTAACTCGTTTCATTCCTAATGAACAAATTTTCTAATAAACAAACCCTTTAATAAATGAACTTGTTCGTTAAACCACAAATACATGAATAAAACGAGAATCTGAAATACTTTAATAAGGAAACGAAAAGATAAACGAAAATGTGTTCGGACTCTTTTTAGAGAATTTCTTCTCTTTCTTCGTCCTGACGAAAGGAAGCATAAATCAGAACTGACACTTAGAATCTACCCCGTAGAAAATGTCTGCACCAAAGCTGATTTTCTCCTTCACCAACGGGATAGACTTGGTTGTTTACAAGGACGAACTGCCTAATGACGCGGTCATTCGTTTTGGACAAGGGTTCGACAATACAGACATTAAGTTCGCTGACGTTACTCTTTTCGCACTAATGAACAAAGTACCAGAAACAGAGGAACCCATAATTGATTTCAACTCGAAATCGGCTCAAGAGTTCCCTCCCTACAAAGGGTCCCAGTTGAAAGAAACACTGCTTGTTCGTAAGAGGATTGTTATCTCTACCCCCACCGTTCTGGTCATCTCTACACCGACCTCAGCTCCTGCCAAACTGAAAGGAAAAGAAGTCCAAGTCGGTGATGAGCCTGTAACCTTGGAGGGTTCAGATTTTGCTGCAATACCGTCTGTTTTCGAGATAGGGTCCAGTTCAAGAGTTACACCCTTAACGTGGACTCAAAGAAGAAATAGGAGCAGAAAGATCGCAAGGATTGAGAAGGCCAAGGCTGCTGAAGTTGCTTTTCTGGAAAAGATTCCGAGGAAGAGGAAGAACCGCCCGAAATTTCACCGGCTGTTGAGAGGGAGTAGATTCCACCCTCTCTCTGCTGCATCGGATGAAGAAGATGTCCGGAGTGCATTACCCCGACCTGCATACTATAGTGACTGTAAGAGGAAGAGGGCCAACACTACGCCGCTTGCCCGACTGCAAGCCGTAGTGGAGAAGCTAGCAAAGAAAGAAGGGTGCCCCGTATCAGAGATCTTAAGAAGGATGGGACGAGTACCAGCAAAATCCTGCCTCGGACCGCGAGTAGACCCCGTCACTGCTCCAGAGAGGCCAAGGAAGAAAGTGCGAGCTATTGAGAGAAGTTCGCCTGTTGTCATATCGGGTCACCATATTAGGGAGGACACTACCTACCAGCGTACAGCCGACATACCATGCGGTCCTAGGCCTTCTATCGTAAGAAGGATGGTGTGGCAACCTATTATTCGTTGAACTGATACTAACACAATGTTCTGGAAAGAAGAGTCTCGTCAGAGAACCTGAATCTGAAGAAAGTGCTACTGCATTAAAGGAAACTCTTGAAAATGAAGTTCAACAGTCATCACATGACAACCGTGAAACCGTTTGGAAAAGACCACTTGAGGATGCCATAGGAAAGCTGAGGACGGACATCCGACGGTTGGCAAAGGAAAGAGAAGAAAAATTAGGAACTGAAGTTGATTCATCAGAATTTATGGATGAACAGTATGCCGAGATCAATATGGTCGAGACCCGAGCATCGTCAGCTTCGCAAGGAGCTCAGTCAGCTTCAGAAAGGGACGAACCAGAAGTAATGAGAGCACATCTTCGAGAAAAAGATGATACGATTTCTCAAATGGCAAAGAGGATGGAAGAAATGGCAGCCGCCTTAGCCACTCTCCAGAGTCAGCTTCAGCCTCAAAAACACCCCCAGAGATCATTCACATCGCAGATGGAGGGAAAGAGATTACATCCGTCAATAGAGATGAACAACCAAAGAAAGATTCTGCACAGAGCATGATTCCCGAAAAAGATATTAAGAACATGATAAAACAGCAGGTGAGAGAAGCATTAGCTCAGTCTAAGAGTGGAGCATCCATTCAGACGGGTAGACCTTACCCTGAAGAATTCGATGTAGTCCAATACCCGAAAGGTTTCGTACCACGTCTATTCAAGACTTTTGATGGTACGGGAAACCCCCGGCAGCATGTCGCACATTTTCGTGCCAGTTGCTGCAATGCCGGTGGGAGCGATGCTTTACTCTTTCGTCGGTTCGTCAGCAGCCTGTCAGGGATTACTTTCGATTGGTATGCAGAATTGCCGAATGGTTCAGTTAAGACATTTTCAGAATTAGAAAACCTTTTCGTTAAGCGGTTTGTCGGTGCTCGGCACCACATCACTATCGGTGATCTAGTGGTAGAGCAATAGAAACCTAACGAAACTTTAGCGGACTACATACTTCGATGGAGGAACTTAAGCATGAAATGTGAACCCCAGCTTCAGGAACAGCATGCAGTTGATATCCTACTGAAGAGTATCTATGGCCCGATAGCACTTCTTCTTAAAGGATTCACGATCAAGACTTTCAAGAAGTTGCTTAGCAAGGCCGGGAGCTTGCAAGAGGAGGCAAAACAGCTGAGTTTCGTTGACAAGACCGATAAGCAGAAGCCCGTAAAAGCATTCGAGAAGAAATCAGGAATAGTTGCGGCAGTCGATAAGGGAAAGCAGCCAGTGCAAATACAGCCAGAGCGGCCACATCCGAGTTATCAACCACCACAACGGACTTACCAAAAACCGCAACAGAGTTATCAGCAGCCTCAACCAAGTTATCAGTCACGGCAGCATTATCAACCACCGCCTCGCCCATTATACATCATGAAGGAGCTCTTGAATAAGGAATACCCTTTTAAGGCTGAGGCAGTGGCCAAGATGTTCTGCAGTTTAATGACAACTACCAGAGCCCAAAAGGCCAGAAGAAGTCGACAAGAAGGATCATCCGAACTACTGTCCCTACCATCGGATGCTCGGACAAAAGATAGAAGATTGCATCACTTTCAAGAGTTGGCTTGATGATAATCTCCGGAAAGGGAACATAACGATCCCGAAGGAGTACATGAAGGAGCCCCAAAAAGGAGGTTCCGTTAATGTTATGTCGACGGATCCTATTGTTCCGATAGACCCATACACGATTGATGATGGATGGAGTACTGTCTGTACAAAGTCTTCAAAGAAAATTTTGGACCACATCCAAACCGCTTCGGTGCGCGCTTCAACTCAGAGTTTGAAACCTGTCGAGCCTGCACTATCACTTGCGATTGAAGAACCGCCCCAGAAGGAGGAGAAGATTGTGGAAGAGAAGAAGACCAAGGCTCCGAAGGGTAGACTAGAGGCTGCTTATACTAGGATGGTTGTTTCCGATTCGGGGGAGAAATCCCTCGGACCTCTGACTCTGTATGATTATTTGCTCGCCCCGGCGGGATCTTATAATGATAAGAGTTTTGGTGTTGGCTATGTTTTGATTGTTTCTAACGATTACGTAACTAACGATAACCAACCTAATTCGGATCTTGATTTCGATACAAATAACGATTCTCAAATCATACAAAACTTCGACGACCCCGACGAAGGAGAAGACGTTCACAAGGATGGCTACGAAAGCTCAACAAGCAACGAGTCCATTTGTGAATTCCGAGGAACTCCAATCATGATAGAATTGGAGTTATCAGATTCCGAAGCAACTCCAGAAGAGCCAGTCATTCCGATTCAAGAGGAGACACCGGCAAATTCAGCACCAGATGCAGAAGAAATAACTGAAGTCAATCTAAGAAGCGGAAAAGTTCTACCCCCGAGAATGGGTCCAAAGGATAAAGGAAAGCGGTGGTTGCTCGGGAAGAGCCAACCCCGGCGGAAGAATTGCCCATTCGGGAAGAGGCCGAGGAGCCTGGTAATAAAGTGGATTATAACGTGCTTGCCCATCTTAGGAAGCTACCAGCCAAACTGAGCATCTACGACGCTCTGATCCTGTCGAAGGAGATGAGAGAAACTTTGATCAAGGCCTTACTTGATCCAAAAATTTGTTTAGCTTAAATGGACGGTAATTCCTCAGACGAGGTTTGCTCGTTAAAAGAACAGCGAGGTGTTACCTTCACGGACAATGATCTACTACTTGGAACAGCTGATCACAACCGACCGTTGTACATTTCAGTCACTATTGGAAAGTTTACGCTATCCAGGGTGTTAGTCGATCCGGGGGCATCAATCAACATAATGAATCTTCGGACGTTAGCATATTTGGAAATTGATGCTCGCGAACTTGAAGCAGACAAGATGTTATTAAGAGGCTTCAATCAGAAAGGAGAAAGAGCTCTCCATATAATTGATTTTGAGACATCGTTCAACACTCTACTGGGTCGGCCATGGACCCATGAGAACCGGATGGTACCTTCGTCTCTGCACCAGTGCATAAAATATTATGAAGGAGGAGAATAGTGTATCAAAGGTGACCTGCAACTGTTCTCCGTACACGAAATCGGAATTCACAAAATGCAGCCTACTACGTGCCTTCGAAGAAAACTACTCCAGAAATACCATACCAAATGAAGTAAAAGAAGTTTGAGACGATGAAGAACCTGAAATTCTTGTCCAACAGTTAATCACCACTCCCTTACGACGAGATGGTGAAGGTTTCTCCAGAACTCGCACCCGAGGTCGAGGCCGGGGACGAGGTCGTGGAAGAAACGGTGGAACGAGTTGGACGAAGAAACCGATCATCGATGTTGATTGGGAGAACGAGTTCCGAAGAAGAAGAAATCAAGAAAGAAGCGACGACAATAAGTCGAAGAAACCCCGAGTTCAAGATCTTTCTTGAAGACGAAAATAATGAAGAATACAAATCGATGACGAAAAGATTAACCACTATGTGCATACTATGACCACGACCCGGATCCACTCTAATAAGGTCGAGGGTATGGTGGTCAAGGAGGTACATGGTGGCTGTACTAAACCGATTAAATTCTATCGTGGTGCTTCTTCTTCCAAAACTAAAAATGATGTATAATTTGAAGATGTTACTTCATCTGAATTAATGGAATTGCCTTTTGAGTGGTACTCTCCCTGTGTTCATAATTTAATTCAACGTGGTGTCTTACCAAGATAATGGTCAAAAGGTCAATCACAACACTTTGAAAAATTACGGAATAATGTCAGTCGGCCTCCCAATTCAAAACATGGTCTCAGATTCGGCACAGTAGGATCAGTTGATGACACGGGATTTTGCTTGGTTGTCACTTGCGAGCCTAATGAAGACTGCTTGGAAGCTTCAGAAGATCTCGAAGATCTACCAATTGGAGATGCTCCGCTAGAGTTTGAAGAAGAAATTAAATCTACAATAGATGAGTTAATGGAAGTTAACTTAGGTACTAGCGAAGAACCTAGGCCGACCTTTGTTAGCTCCTTACTCAATAAAGAAGACTCTGAAAACATGATCAAGCTACTGATGGAATTTAAAGACTGTTTTTCTTGGAGTTATGATGAAATTCCGGGATTAGCTCCGAGGTTGCGATTCACGAGCTAGGAGTGGATCACGGCTCGTCGTTCCGGTCGACATGACTCCCGAGAAGAATGCGTCTAAAAATTGAACAACAAGTTATAGTCGAAGTTAAGAAGTTAATAGACGCTAAATTTGTCCGTGAAGAACAATACACGACTTGGTTAGCGAACGTGATGCCAGTCAGAAAGAAGAATGGACAGATCAGAATCTGCATGGACTTCTGAGATTTAAATAAAGCATGCCCAAAGGATAAATTCCCGCTACCAATTTCAGAATTGATGATTGACATCGCTTCGACACACGAAGTCTTCTCTTTTATGGATGGATCGTTAGGATACAATTAAATAAAGATGGCACCGGAAGATGAGAAGCTCACAGCCTTCAGAACGCCGATCGGAATATACTGCTACACAGTGATGCCTTTCGGATTAAAGAACGCAGGAGCAACTTACTAAAGAGCGATGACGAGGATTTTTCGATGACCTCATTCACAACCAAGTCGAGTGCTATGTGGATGATGTGGTCATCAAGAGCAAACTAAAAGAAGATCACTTGTATGATTTGAGAATTGTTTTCGAACGATTAAGGCAATTCAACCTTAAGATGAATCCCTTGAAATGCGCCATCGGCGTTACCTCTGGGAAATTCTTAGGATTTGTTGTCCGACATCGTGGAATTAAAATCGATCCGGAAAAGATTAAAGCTATCTTAGAAATGTCGCCCCCTAAAACTTTGAAACAACTACGATCCTTTCAAGGAAAGTTGGCATATCTTCGATGCTTTATCTCGAATTTGTCACGTAGGTGTCAGCCCTTCTCGGCATTGGTTAAAAAGGACGCCAAGTTCGTTTGGGAAGAAAAATGCCAGCGGGCCTTCGAGGACATTAAGCAGTATTTAATGACACCTCCTGTCTTAGCAGCCCCAGTTTTGGGTAGACTGTTGATACTTTATACCGCGGCTTTAGACGACTCCCTTCGAGCCCTGCTAGCCCAGGTCAATGACGAGGGTAAAGAAAACGCTCTCTATTACTTAAGTCATCGTCTAATTCCGACGGAGGTTAAGTATCCCCTGATTGAGAAGCATTGTTTAGCCCTGATCTTTGCCGCCCAAAAGCTCAGGCATTACATGCTCTCTCATAAGGTCAACCTTATCTCGAAAGTTAATCCATTGCAATATTTGATGACCCGACCGACGCTTTCCGGCAGACTTGCCAGGTGGTCAATGATACTATTGCAATTCGACATAACTTTTGTTCCTCTTCGTGCCGTAAAGGGACAAGTTTTAGCAGACTTCCTCGTAGCACACACTTTACCGGCAGAATCGCCTCTAAACGACGACTTGCCCGACGAACAAATAATGAGCTTAGAAGACCCCGATGATCAGCGTTGGGAACTGTACTTCGACGGAGCATCCTCAACACAGAAAGACAAAGAATTACAAACGATAGTGCCCGGTAAGGCAGGAATCAGACTAATATTTATAACACTGGAGCGGGGGATGTTAAGATATTCCTACCATTTAACAGAACCGTGTACGAACAATGAAGCAGAATACGAAGCCCTCATAACCGGACTGGAATTGACCATTCAGATGGTGTCGGCATATTTTAGGTTATGTGTTGTATTTTGAAAAGGGGGTCGCCTACAGAAATTGTCGGCGAATTTTCATATTTTAAATTTAATTTAAATATATATATAGTTTAAAGATAACATTTGATTTTTGAAAGTAATTTTAAGTTTAAAAGTTTTAAGATATGAAATCAAACCGATCTCACATCCCAAATAGTTTATATAAACGAGCACCGCACCACAAGCCAGTGTATCATCCCGAAGAATAGACACACTTGCTTGATGATGGGGCTCGATTAAATAAACTAGGAGATTTATGACATCCGTTTGGTCCGCGAACCAATTTTATAAGCCGACAAGTTCCACAGCTTAATATAAATGAATTAAACGGGGTTTATATTACACGGGTTCTTAAAATTCCCTATAAGGGCGAGCCCCTATAGTTAATTACATCTTAAGTGACGGGAATCACCTAAGAAAACTCTCGATAATAATCGGTAGTTCGCTCTCGAGAATTTGAAAGTTTAAGTTTTCGAGGATTGAATTTTGGAATTTCGATAGGGAATGGATCAAATTTGGAACATTTTATTTTGGGAATTCAAAGGAAGAAAGGTAGGAGAAATCACAGATTCGAAGCGAACTTCGGTAATTTCCCGACTATCCTATTGTTTGGCTCGAATTTAGGAAAGCCCTAATGTTTATTTAACGTTTTGATCTTGCCAATTTTAATTAATTAGGACTTATATTTGTATGACACAATCATACAAACAACCTCGAAGATGTGAGGGTTTATGTCGTATCAGACAACTTCCTCGGAATCCTAAGACCGGTTAGGGCTTAATTTGCAATGCAAATGCATAACAAGAGATTGAGGATTTATGTTGCACTAGGCAAACTACCTCGAAATCTTATGGCTTGGTTATTTAATTCTAAGAAAGTTTTGTTGATGTAGATTCCGGTTTTGTGATGACGATGGCCGTGCTTTGCCCACCATGCTCAGAGCTCCTTGTTTGCGAGAGGTTTAGTTTTAGAAGTCATAAATCGGGAGATGAGAGAAGTGTTCGGTTTAGAGAAAGTCTTAGTTCCAAGTGTTTTTATGTTTTAATTAAAACAAATCTTAAAGTTGATTATAACAACATCGGTTAAGATCCCACGGTTCCATCCTTCCGGCATCGTTATTTTTATCGGATTCACTTAGTCCAGATGAATTTGCTAAACTCAACTAAATGAGTTCCACACTTTCATTTAGACCGTGGGAAATCCGTTAGCAACACGTAGGTTACATCATCCGAGGTATTCCCGATCATCCAACAAGACGTTTTAATTTAGTTGTAGTTGTAGTTTTGTTGTTTAGTTTGTGATTAAATTTTGAGTTGTTTTATATTTCGAAATGTTGTGGCGGTGAATTTTATCTTGTAATAACTTTTAGTTTAGTTTTGTTTCAATTTTAGGGACTATCCTAAAGGTGTGGGTTTTCATGCAACAGTTGTTTATCATGCAGAAAAGTAAGTGCATTTGCAATAAGGTAAATTGCGAAAGGTAAATTGCAATAAAATAAAAGCGTACTCAGGAGGGTCTTCCCAGTCATCCCAAGCTGCACTTAAACACAATTTAGAATATTTAAGCATTTAAAGCAAGTTCCTAGGTAAAGCTAAGGGAAGGGTTATGGTTTTCTACCGAGGTCCTACTCCTATAGCTTAGTCATCTCCTATGACGTCTAGGTTCTTGTGATTTGGTTTGAGGACGATTTTCTTCATCGAAGAACAATTAAGTCCAATTGTTCTTATAAATATCCTATCATGCGAGGAAGTGCTTAAGACGAGTCTTAAACATCTTTTCAATACCTCTAGGATTATTTTAAGTCGAGAGAATTTAATTATACAATGAATCGATCATCCGGGAGTTCAAGTTTTGTTATCTTGCTCAGTGAACTAGGACATTTGAATATTCTATGAGTGAAGTAACACTTCACTTAACACTCTGTTTAGGAGTTATGACAACAAGAGCTTTTGAAGGCAAATCGATGTTCAAGTGATTTGTGATTTTAATTTAATTCTAATCAATGAGTTTAAGTTTGGAATAGTGTTCAAGTTGTTTTAGATTTATTTTGAATTCTTTATGTCTTAAGTGATGTTATATTTAATTCAATTTAATTTAATTTAATTTTAATTTAATTTAATTTGGTTTAGTTTTAATTTTAATTTAATTTTATTTATATAATTTAATTTTAATTTTATTTTAACTTGATTTTATTTTTTATTTAATTTAATTTAATTTAATATGTTTTAATATAATTTAATTTAATTTAATTTAATGTGATTTAATTTAATTTAATTTAATTTAATTTAATTTAATTTTAATTTTAATTTAATTTAATTTAATTTAATTTAAATTTTAGTTTAATTTAAATTTTAATTTGGTTTTATTTTTAATTTTAATTTAAATTTTAATTTAATTTTATTTTTTAATTTTAATTTAATATTTTATTTTTTATGCTTTAAGGATGATTTAATTTTAATTGTTAAAGTATTAATTTAATTGAAATTTTAAAAAGATTTAATTTAAATGTTTTAATTTTAATTTAATTTAATGATTAAGTCTTTTAGCATTTTAAATTTTGAATTTGGATTATCATTTTAATTAGGAATTAAATATTATTGAGGCGATTAATTTAGAGATTCTTGAATTAAAGAATAAATCTCTTCCTAATAATATCCCTATTTTAATAATTTCAATTTCTTCATTATTCTTCCAAAATTTAATTAATTATTTAATTAAGGTTTATTTTAATTATTTTTTAAATTATTTGGTAGGTTTCTACCCTTTAATTATTTAAATTTCAATCATCCAAATCAGATTAGGATCAAATATTTTACTCTTTTATTTTTATTAAACCAAAAAATTTTAATTATAGGTTAAAATTTTAATTACCATTTTGCCCTTTAAACTTACTAATTTCATAACTCACTAAATTGAGCTTAAATGAATTTGAAATTTTTTATGTGACTTCACTCATGTATCAATCAAGACATTAGAGGAGAAAATGTGATTTTTACTGTATTTAATTTATTTATATAATTATTTTTGGTGGAAAATAAGAATTTTCAAGGAAAATTTAATAACATGACCAAGGAAAGTTTCTGTCCTTAAGAAAATTATGGGACATTCCTAATGACCGAGAGGACCACTTGGACCAATTTTGGTGATTTTTTGAATTATATTCTTTTTATTATAATTATTTTGAGTTTTGGAGTATTAATTAATTCAAAAATAAAATAAAGGTTGAAAAGTGAATTTTATATTTTTCAAAAATCTCTCCGATATCAAGGAAATCGGAGAACTAATTTTTACAATTTTCTCGATTTTTCTTTGATTTATTAGAATTATTTTAGTGGAAATGCTTAGAAAATGCATTTTTTTGATTTTAAAATTACCTTAGGGTTTTAAAATTTAATATCTCATCATAGAGACTTAAGAAAAATATGGGGTTTGTTCCTAAGTGATTAAAATTCAAAATGTGACATTTTGGTGAATTTTATTATTTTTGTGATTTTTATTATTTTTTAATTATTAAAAATATTAAAATAATGCAAAAAATCAACTTTTTAGAAAATTACAATTTTACTTTTCTTAAATTCCCTTGATATCGGAGAGGCTCCAAAACCAATTTGGTGAATTTTTGAAAAGTATTTTGAAAGTTATGAATTTTTTTAAGTTTAATTTGGCTAAATGGCTTAATCGACCCATTTGATAGGGCTAACCAAGTCCAATTGACTTCAAACTTTTATGGTGGGTTCCTCTAATCCTAAAGGTCGATGGAGAATTGATTTCAAGTCAATTTGATATATGATTAGCTCTAATTAATTAAAGCTCCATTTTGGGTGTTTAAGCCGATTAGGGTTATTACAAGTGAGTTAACTCGAAAATCATTTTCCACTAGGGTCCTCTCGGTCATAAGAAACATCACCAAATTTTCCTAGAATTTATTTCACAACATGCTAATTATTGGAATTAAAATACTCGGAATAGTGACGTAGAATTGAAAAATCGATAACTCTTCATAGGGGTGGCCTCGACTTTGGAAAATTCAGGGAATGTTCCCAAATTCAGAGGCTTCAAAAGCCCTATGGTCTCATGTCATGGTGAATTGTATACATGCATGGAGAATTGAAATAGTGCAGAGAGTAAATAAATAATTAAAAATAAAATACTTGATGAAATTACATGATTCCTTTTCCACATTATTCTCCTCTGTTTACTAAGTAAGAGGGTATTTTTATTTTATTTTTCTGATTTTCCTACACAAAGTTATGCATTTTTGAAATTTAGGGAATTAAATAAATCAAAAATACCCTAATTTCCTACTTATCCACACGGCGCCACGCCATCCTCGGCAGCTCCGAAAGGCCACGCGTCATCTTCGATTCGGCGCCGCCATCCGGATCGGCGCTCGGGGGCCCGTGGTTCATGCGACATCGCGCTGTCCGGCTCGATCTGGACCGTCCGCTCGATACACGCTCGATCCGACGGCTCCCGGTCATCGTCTACGGCCGGTGTGCACCGTGACCGGTCAACCTTCTAACCCTAATTTCTCACTCGATTCTCAACGGATTTTCGTGTTCTTATGCTCTATGGATTCGTCTTGAGGAGACGAACACATCCATACGGTAAACATGTATTGAAATTGACTCAAATTAAATAGAGAATCTTTGTAAGCTCGGGAAGAAGAGTGAGTCCATACCTTTGCTCGGAGAAGTGAAGCTTCGATGCGAGAGTTGTGTCACCATCGATTGGGTCCAAGCAAGCTCCGGATGAAGTCCCTTGGGTCGGTGAATTGTCCGGGTATGATTTCGACCACAAGTCGATTACAAAGCTTGGAGTCCGGAAAAGATGGGTGGCTTAGAGAGGGGGCTTTCATTGGGGAACTCCTTCTCTTGACCTTGTGCGAGTGTGGGTGAGTTTAATTTGAATTTGGTGGAGAATTAGGAGATGTCCCGGTTTTGGGTGGAATTTTGGTGAGAAATTGGGCTCGTTGGTGGGGATTAGGGCAAATTGTCACCGTGAATCAAGCTGCTCTAAGTGTGGAGAGTGGTCCGGAGCAATTTTGGCGGGGGTTTCGGTAAGGTACGGTTCGAGCACCCCTCATGGCCGAGAGGAGGTGGTGTTTAAATAGGAGAGGGTGGAGGGCCTCCCGTGGGGTTTAAGGTCGGGGATCGACTGCTGCGGTGAGGAGAAGAAGAGCTATGCTTGTCCATTTGGGTTGAGACAAGTCGGCGAGGAGAATTGAATTTTTGGCTCCTCCCGAGGTCTCGGTCATGGTGTTTTCCGGCGGCCTGGTGGTGGCCGGCCGAGCACCTGGTCACCATCTTGTTCGGGTGGGTCGGGGTCGGGGTTTAGTGCGATCGATTGGCCATGGACATGTGTAAAGGAGTTTGATTTAAATGGAATGGGAGAAGGCTCATTTTGGCTTGGTTTGGTTCAACTCATGCATTTGGGCTAGGTTCACCATCCAAGGCTTGACCTTGGGCGAGGGAGAATCATTTAGGTCGAGTTGAATTGGGGTAGTGAAGTCCCCATCCATGGTGAGGTGGCTAAGCATGGTATAGTGTGTGACATGCTTAAGGTAAAAAGGTTTAAGGGAGGTTTAAGAAAGAACCCCCTCTTCTTGCCATAAATGGACTAATGACAGTCAAAGCCCTCATGGCTTCATGTGGCTTTAGAATGGCTTGTTCATGGCTCCATTTGGCTTGGGAAAAGTTTAGTCAACTTCATAAAAATGGATTTTAAGGATTTTGGACATTTTGGTGGAAAGTTGGATGAAGCTTTATTTAGAATTATTTGATCATTGGATTAGGACTTAGAGATGATTTTAATTGAATGCATGATGAAGAAGAGTGTCATATGGACTTTGGATGAATTTTTGGGCTTTTGGATTTGGTGGAAGTGGGCTTTTAAAGGCTTCATGGAAGTGGGCTTTTGGATTTTAAAATGGGCTTTTGGGATGAAAGTTTTGTGAAGGACCATGTCAAATAAATGTTGCAATTGGTTTAGGTATGTGTCATGAGTGGTTTGAAACAAATTTGAGGTGGTTTGGGTTTGAATTGGGTTGAATTTGGGCTTTTTGGTAAAGTGGACAATAGTAGGCCAAATTGGGTTAACTTGGGCTAATGTTGGGCTAATGTTGAGATTGGTGTAAAATTAATGTTGGGAAATGTTTGTAGGGCTGTTTCAAAGAGGTTTCAACTTTGTTTGGGTTTGGATTTTGGGGTTTGGGCCTATTTGGTTAGGTTTAGGTGTAGGCCCATGTAAAGAGTTTTGGCTTTGGGTTGAATTTGAGTGGGGTTTGGGTCCAAATTTTGGGCAAATTATGTTAGTGTTTTGTTTGTGGGGATGTTAGGGAAGGTTTAGAAAAGATTTGTGGTTAATTGGAGTTGAATTGGTTTGGTTTGGGCTAAGTTTGGGTCATGGGTCCAAATTGGGCTTTAAGGTCAAAAGTGAAATTGGATTCAAATGCCAATCAAATTGGGCTTGGATTTGGTCTAGATTGGTGTTGGGGATGTTGAATTGAAGTTTAGAATTGAATTGGACCAGAATTTGGGTCAATTAGGTAGGTTTGGTTTGACATTGGGTTCACTTTGGGTTAAAATGGGTCAAATTGAGGATTTTGACAAAAGTGGGGTAAATTGACAAAATTGGCCCATGGTGTAGTTGAACAAAATGAAATTAGGAATATTTGGGATTTTCTGGAATTTTCTGGGAATTTTACGAATTTTTGGATTTTTGGGTCGAGAGGGGCATTTTGGGTATTTGGAGGGTATTGGGGGTATTTTTGGAATTTTTGGTATTTTTGGCTATGAATGATCAATATTAGTAATGTGGGAATGTTTGGGATTGGTTTTGAGGAATTTTGGGTGATTTGGAGATTTTTTGGAAAATTTGGGTAATTTCGAGGGTTTTGGGTAGAGTTAGGCGGGTGTAGGGTCCCGGTAGTCGAAAATTGAAAATTTAGAAAATTGAAGATTGGGTAAATGTAAGTGGAATGAAACCATTTTGGGTTGAGCCATGAAGCCATATCAAGCCTAGATGAGCCATGGAGGGACTCATTTAAGGCATTCACTATGTTGTTCCTAACCCTCTTAGCCAAGGGCTTAGGGGTTAAGGACCATCCATGTGAATCACCTCGCATGAGTCGGGAGGTCGAGTTGGGTATGGGTGTGGTTTTAGGAGATGTGTGAAAGTGTAGTGTATAAGTGTAGTGTGTGTGTAAGTCGACCCTCACTGGACCAGGGCCGCCAGGGGCGGTCTAAGGCCGAAGAGTCCTATAGGAACTCATCCTTTAAACTTCCACATTTGATTTCGACCCTCACAGGTGATTAGGGGTCTACAATCAAGTTTGTGGAGTTTGCGGGGAGTTAAGAAGTTGTTTGAATTTCTAGGTGGTGGGTCCCGATTCTAATCCTCTAGGATAGTCGAAGGAAAAGCTCAAGGCTAGATCCTGAAGTACTAAAAAGAAGAAGAGAAGACCTCATCAAAAATGAGGTCGACAAATGGACCCCCGATAGGTGTGGTGTGCTAACCAAGCACACCGCGCGTATTGGCGTTGACCGAAAAGATCAACAAAACCAACACGGATGTCCAAGTGACAAACTTAGGACGAAATTAAAGAATTCCGTCGGGGAGTGTCAAGTATATCTCCGAGACCGGAGATTCCTGAACTCTCGCCGGGGAAAGGAAAAGGAGGTGAATCCCAAATCACATGATGCGGGGAATTTCGATTTAGATTTCATTTTGTTTCGGTTTAAGTTTTGATGTGTAAGTTCAAATTTTAGTTTGAGTTTCAATTTAGATTGAAGTTTTGTTAAGATTAATTTGAAGGGATTTGAACTTGAAATGAAAATTTGGAATTTTTTGGTTTTAGATGTAACATCTTCAACCTCAAAAATGAAATTTGAATTGATTGGATTGAACCATTACAATGAGGAAAGAACTCAGAGCAATGCGGTATTGGATGTAAAATCCTTAACCTCAACAGCTTGATTTGATGTGCTTCATTGCAATAGGGAGAGAACCTAAAGCAATGCGGTATTGGATGTAAAATCCTTAACCTCAAAAGTTTGATTTGATGTGCTTCATTGCGATAGGGAGAGAACCTCAAAGCAATGCGGTATTGGATGTAAAATCCTTAACCTCAAAAGTTTGATTTTGATGTATTTCATTGCGATAGGGAAAGAACCTAAAGCAATGCAGTCTCGGATGTAAAATCCTTAACCTCAAAAGTTTGATTTCGATGTATTTCATTGCGATAGGGAAAGAACCTAAAGCAATGCAGTCTCGGATGTAAAATCCTTAACCTCAAAAGTTTGATTTGGTGTGCTTCATTGCAATAGGGAGAGAACTTAAAAACGTGCGGTCTCGGATGTAAAATCCTTAACCCCAAAAGTTTGATTTCGATGTATTTCATTGCGATAGGGAAAGAACCTAAAGCAATGCGATCTCGGATGTAAAATCCTTAACCTCAAAAGTTTGATTTGGTGTGCTTCATTGCAATAGGAGAGAACCTAAAGCAATGCAGTCTCGGATGTAAAATCCTCAACCCCAAAAGTTTGATTTTGATGTATTTCATTGCGATAGGGAAAGAACCTAAAGCAATGCAGTCTCGGATGTAAAATTCTTAACCTCAAATGTTTGATTTGGTGTGCTTCATTGCAATAGGGAGAGAACCTAAAGCAATGCGGTCTCGGATGTAAAATCCTCGGCCCAAAAGTTTGATTTTGATGTATTTCATTGTGATAGGGAAAGAACCTAAAGCAATGCAGTCTCGGATGTAAAATCCTTAACCTCAAAAGTTTGATTTGGTGTACTTCATTGCAATAGGGAGAGAACCTAAAGCAATGCAGTCTCGGATGTAAAATTCTTAACCCCAAAAGTTTAATTTTGATGTATTTCATTGCGATAGGGAAAGAACCTAAAGCAATGCAGTCTCGGATGTAAAATCCTTAACCTCAAAAGCTTGATTTTGATGTATTTCATTGCGATAGGGAAAGAATCCTAAAGCAATGCAGTCTCGGATGTAAAATCCTCAACCCCAAGAATTTGATTTTGATGGTAATTGATTTTGCAAAGATTTGTAGTGTTGATTTGAAAAGTGTGGAATTTTGGTGTTTCGAGAATTTCATGAAAGTTGTAAAAGATTTTTGTGGAAAGAAGCAGATTAGGAGGGAATATGTAGATGCTACATATCCCATTCGAAGGAGTTTACCGAAAGTTGCTTGGTTTGGATTGGATACGATTCCTCGTTGCTAGATCCGAATCGAAAACCTCGTAGCTCCGTGTCGATGGAATCGACCGCTTCCATCTCGGACGAGGGAGAGAGTAGAACGGATTGGATTTCAGATTTGGAAGGTTGAGTTTGAATTTGATTGAGATTTGATTTGAAATCTGGAAAGTTGAATTTGAATTTAATTGAGATCTGATTTGAGATCTGGAAGGTTGAATTTGAATTCGATTGAGATTTGATTTAAAATTTGTGTTCATTTTGTTTGTCCTTTAACAATTCAAATTTATTTTATCGTTCATTTAATGTTCATGTGAATTTGGCGTTCATCATTTTTTTTTTAGATTTTTAAGGAAAGTTTTCTTTTATTCTTTTGTTTCTTTTCTGTTCTTTGTTCGAAGTTCATTTAACTTTAATGGCGTTACCCAGTTAACTTGCACAAAAGAGGTGAAGGCCAAAAATGTGACATGGTCACTTTCATTCCAATCATGTTGAAGATACATCATACAACTCAATCTGGAATACATCTCATACAATCCATGTAGACTCAAAACGGACTATGTATGATCTTTGTCGATCCATCCAAAAAGGCATCTGTCAAAAATCCATGTTTGAATAGTGAGGTACATGGTCAATAACATCACCTTCCAAGCCATCCTTAGCAAGGATGTCATATGGATGTACGTTGGAGGTGTGATATTTTCCATGTAACTCACAGCTCGTAAGGCCGGGGCTCTCAAGCTCTGGGTCTGGCTGAAAGTGGTAAGGTGCTTTCTTGTCATCCATCCTTCCGAAAGTAAGCGAGATCCGCTTCATTGGTACTCCCGGTATGCGATGTTTAGCGACATCCGCTCCGTTGCCCTTTAGTATCATGACGGAACCTACCGGTAATGGTATCTTTACCGGCCCTCGAAACTCACTCCGGGCCTGCTATCCGGAGGTCGGATCCGAACATGATATTACACTCGTTCGGAAAAGAAGCTGTGCGAAAGGTCTGACAAAGTCGTGGTGATCTATGTGCGGGGGTATGCAGTCACCCTTCTTGTAAATGTTAATGATGCAACTGTTGGGTATGCAATCTGCTGGCAGTACCATCCACGTTATCATTCTCTTTACCATCCTTTGGATGACTAATGGCATTGGATCTACCTTGCCATGACGGAGTATCCCCGGTGGGTTTCCTTTCCTGTCTTCTGCGAAGTTGTAGGAGCATCCGCATTGTATTGTAATTCTCCCTTTCCCGGCATCCATCTTCGGGGTTCGAGTAAGTGTTTTCTCTTAGGCGGCCTGCTCGACCCATTCTTTTCAAATCCGGATGCGGTCCACGATTTGTTGTTGTTCGTATTACGAGAACACGTCCGTATGTAGCTCGAGGCCTTCAAGTATATTGATCCTCCCGCCCCTAATTCTCTCGAAGTATTCGAAAGTTTGCTTCTCGACATTCTGCATTCTTTCTAGCTCGTATTCTGGAATAATCTGCAAATGGCGAGGCTTGGTGACGTACTGTAGGATATATGGCTCAATCCCTTCGAGTTCTCCTGCATACCTCGGCTCCTCGGGGATGGTCTCCGTCGGGACGTCCTCCGGGGTTGCTTCGCAACAAGGTCATGCATTGCCGGTGGTTTTATCCGGTGGCGTGGTAGCCTTCCTTCTTCGATCTTCTTGAGATTTCCCCGGTTTCTTCGGTATCTTCGGAGCTGGCCTCCTTTCTTCGGAGTTCTCGGCGAACCGGTATCCTCGAAGTATATGCACTCGGTAGTAGCGATTGCCTCGTCGCGCTGGTCCGTCTGCTAGTTTAGTTAACATCTTGCGGATACGGCGATTTTTATTTCTTCGCCGAGTTGTTGTGAGAGTAGCTCTTCGTACTTCACGAATTTCGTGAGCGCGGCGGCGACAAGCTCGCCTCTGCTTGTAGCGACTACGGACTTGATTCTCTTGTCTTCCTCGGTGTTTGTTTTCCTTTTCTTCGTCTTGGGCTGGTGGCTTGGGCCGCCCACTTTTATTACTGTCTGAGTGGGCAGTTCCTCTCGGTCAACTGGGACCCAGTCACCTTCCTCGTATTGTAGGCCTGCCGGTGCGAAGTCTGAGTCAATCTCTATTATCGCTCCATCTTTCACCCTCTTTTCGTCGAGTGCAAGGCTTACGCCATTTCTAAAGTTCAGGACCAACCGCCCGTTCGACATTTCCTCGCGAAAAGACAAGGAAAAGGATCGAGAGTACATACTAAGAACAAGAACATTAAGAAAATTTTTATTAGAGACAAAGTTTTCTTTTTTTTCTTTTTTTTTCTTTTTATTATTCCTTTTATATTTTTAAATTCAACAGGAATGAAGTGGGAAAAGATCGGGAAAAAGATTTTGATTTAGAAGAGAGAACAAGGAAAACTTTATTATCACGATTTTATTTATTTTAGCACATTTTTTATTATTTTTGGGTTCCGACCCAGTCATAAGTAATTACTTCACCCGTGCTTTTAGGGATGAAAAAAAAATTCATTACTTCGAAACATCAGGTAGCGTAATACTTCTTCAAGTATCGTCCATTGATCGGAAGCATATGTCGTTCTCCTTGGCAATTCACTAGCTGATAAGAACCTCCTGAGTAGACTGCCTCAACCACAAACGGCCCTTCCCAGGTGGGTTCAAATTTTCCTCCTATCTTGCGGTGTGCAAGGATAGGTCTCTTGAGAACGAGAACTAAATCACTAACTTTGAAGGTTCTTGGGCGGACCAGTCTGTCATGGGCTTGAACCATCTTAGCTTGGTATAGTTCTAAATTCTGCTACGTTGTAAGTCTTTTCCCTTCCAGGCTTTCCAATTCCTCTAGTCGTAATTTGGCATTCTCTTCTGTCGTGATTTTGTTTGCAACTCGCAATTCGAGTGATGGAAGTCTGGACCTCTAAGGTAACACTCGCCTCGGACCCATACACCGGAGCATAAGGTGTAGCTTGGGTAGGAGTTCGAAGGTTGTCCGGTAGGCCCATAAGGCTTCTAATAACTTCTCGTGCCAATTTCTCTTATTATCGTCCAAAGTTTTCTTTAAAATTTGAACGAGAGTTTTATTAAAAGCCTCGACCGGGCCGTTTGCTCTTGGGTAGTAAATTATTGAATACCGCCGATCGATTCCGTGTCTCCCGACAAAATTATTGATTTGCGTGCTTCGAATGCCGACCCATTATACGAGATGATCTCGCGCGGCACTCCGAAACGGTAGACAACTTGGTTCTTGAAAAGCGTAGCACGTGGTGTGCTTTCACTTCTCTAAGTGGAGCCGCCTCTGCCACTGGAAAAGTAATCCGTAGCCGCAAGAATGAAGCGATGTCCTTTTGAAGATGGTGGTTCTATTGGACCCACTATATACGTGCCCCAACATTCAAATGGCCGCGACGCAATTGTCGGATGTAGCACATTTGGAGGTTGGTGTAGAACCACTCCGTGCACTTGGCATTGGTGACAGCTCTTGGCGATTTTCTTGCAGTCGGTCATCATTGAGGGCCAGTAGTACCCTAGTCTTTTAATTTTCATTTTCATTTTCGGACCCGACTGGTGAGCGCCACAGATTCCTGAATGCACCACCTCTTTAACAATTTCACGGGCCTCGGACCCGCTTAGGCACCTTAGCCACATTTGATCGAAAGACCTTCTGTATAACGTGTTATTTATTAATGCGTAGGACAGAGTTCTTTTCTTGATCCGATGGGCTAACGACCTATCGTCCGGTAGTTTTCCTGTTTGCGGGTAGTTCATTAATGGTTGTCGCCAATCTTCCGTGTTTTCACGTCACTGCTGCAACCGATTCTTCTTCTTTTTCGATTTGTGTATTGTGTCTATTTCGAGCTGTGATAGGACCTGACGTCCGTGAACTGATACTTCCACTGATTCATCTTGCAAGCAGGCAAATTCTTTTGCGAGGCGGGCTAATGCATCTGCTAAAGCGTTTTCTTTTCTGGGAATTTTGTAGATCGTCACATTCGGAATCTGTTCCAACAACTGTATGGCATACTTGGAAGTATTGCTTCGAGTCTTGGCTTTAAAATTACTGTACTCGTCCGACGATCCGTTGAATGATTAACTGCGAATCCCCATAGATGTTGATGTTTGTTATCTCCATTTGAATAGTTAATTCCGAGTCCTGTTATGAGAGCTTCGTATTCGCTCGTTGTTCGTACACGGCTCGTTAAGTGGTAGGAGTATCTTAACATCCCCCGCTCCGGTGTTATAAAGATTAGTCCGATTCTTGCCTTACCGGGCACTATCACTTGCGATTCTTCGTCTTTGTGTGTTGAAGATGCTCCGTCGAAATATAATTCCCAACGTCGATCATCAGGGTCTTCTAAGCTCATTATTTGTTCATCTGGCAAGTCGTCATTGAGAGGAGATTCTGCCGGCAAAGGGTGTCTTTGCGAGGAAGTCCGCTAGGACTTGTCCCTTTACGACACGAAGAGGCACGAAAGTTATATCGAATTGCAATAATATCATTGACTACCTTGCAAGTCCGCCGAAAGCGTTGGACGGGTCATCAAATATTGCAATGGATTAAATTTCGAGATCAGGTTGACTTTATGAGAAAGCATGTAGTGCCTGAGCTTTTGAGCGGCGAAGATCAGGGCCAAACAGTGCTTTTTCAATTGTTGGATACTTTATTTCCGTCGGAAGTAAACGACGGCTTAGGTAGTAAAGAGCATTTTCTTTACTCTCATCATTGACACAGGCTAACGAGGCTCCGAGAGAGTCGTCTAAAGCCACGGTATAAAGTATCAACGGTCTACCTGAGACTAGGGTTGCTAAGACAGGAGGTGTCATTAAATATTGTTTAATGTCCTCGAAGGCCCTCTGGCATTTCTCTTCCCAAATAAATTTGGCGTCCTTTTTAACTAATGCCGAGAAAGGCGACACCTACCTGACAAGTTCGAGATAAAGCGTCGAAGATATGCCAACTTCCCTTGAAAAGATCATAGTTGTTTTAAGGTTTTGGGAGGTGGCATTTCTAAGATAGCTTTAATCTTTTCCGGGTCTATTTCAATTCCATGATGTCGGACAACGAATCCTAAGAACTTCCCGGAAGTGACGCCGAAGGCCATTTTAAGGGATTCATCTTAAGGTTAAATTGTCTTAATCGTTCAAAAACAATCCTCAAATCATACAGGTGGTTTTCCTTTACTTTGCTTTTGATGACCACATCATCCACGTAGCATTCGACTTGATTGTGGATGAGATCATCAAAAATTCTTGTCATCGCTCACTGGTAGGTTGCTCTGCGTTCTTCGGTCCGAATGGCATTACCTGTGTAGCAATATACTCCGATCGGCGTTACGAATGCTTGTAAGTTTTTCATCTTCCGGAGCCATTTTTATCCGGTTGTATCCCGAAGATCCATCCATGAATGAGAATATTTCATGTGTTGAAGCAATGTCGATCATGAATTCTGGGATCAGTAGAGGGAATTCATCTTTTGGACATGCCTTGTTTAAATCTCTGAAATCTACACAAATCCTGATCTGACCATTCTTCTTCTTAACTGGTACCACATTGGCTAGCCAAGTCGGGTATTGTTCTTCACGTACAAATTTAGCGTCTATTAGCTTTTTAACTTCAACTATGACTTGTTGTTCGATTTCTAGACGCATTATTCTGGAACCTTGTCTGATTGGAACGAAGTAGGATCCACTCCTAGCTTATGGACTGCGACCTCTGGAGCTAATCCTGGCATCTCATCGTAGCTCCAAGCAAAATAGTCTTTAAATTCCATTAATAACTTGATTATTTCTTCGGAGTCTTCTTTATTGAGTAAGGAGCTAACAAAGGTAGGTCCAGGCTCTTTGCTAGTACCTAAGTTAACTTCCGTTAACTCATCTATTGTAGATTTGATCTCTTCTTCGAACTGCGGTGGAGCGTTTCCAATTTGTAAATCTTCAAGTTCTTCCGTAGCTTCCGGGCAGTTTTCATTAGACTCGCAAGTGACAACCATGCAAAATTCAATATCGTCGACCGATCCTACCGTGCCGAATCCGAGACCATGCCTTGAATTGGGTGGACGACAGGAGTTATTCCATAAATTTTCAAAATGTTGTGATTGACCTTTTGTCCATTGTCGAGGTAAGAAACCACGCTGAATTAAATTTTGGACACAGGGGGAATACCACTCAAAAGGCAATTCCATTAATTCTGATGAAGTAGTATCTTCAAATTGTACATTATTTTCAGTTTTGGAGGAAGGAGCACCACGGTAGAATTTGATGGGCTTTGCACCGCCGCTACGTACCTCTTTGACCACCATACCCTCCATCTTATTAGAATGGATCGGGGTTAGGGTTATTGTATGTACATAGTGGTTAATCTTCTCGTACATCGATTTATATTCCTCGTTCTTTTCATCTTCGAGAGAGATCCTGAATTGCGGCTTCTTCCTACTTATTGTCGCTGCTTCTTGCTTGATTTCTTTTTCTTCTTCAGAGCTCGTCTTCCCAATCAACATTGATGGTTGGTTTTTTCTGTCCAACTGTCCTAACGTCTCTGCCACGACCTCGTCCCCGGCCTCGACCTCGGATGCGAGTTGTGGAGAAACCTTCACCATCTCGTTGTAAGGGAGTGGTGAGTGACTGTTGGACTAGAACTTCAGGTTCTTCGTTGTCCCGAACTTTCTTTGCTTCATTCGTTATGGTATCTCCGGAGAAGATTGTTTTCTTCGGGGGTTGCGTAATAAGCTGCATCTTCATGGATTCCAATTTCATGTACGGAGAATGGTTGTAAGTCACCTTTGATGCACTTGTTCCCCTCCATCGTAGTATTTGATGCATCGATGTAGAGATGATGGTACCATCCGGTTTTCATGTATCCATGGTCCGCCCGATAGAGCGTTGAATGACGTTTCTGAATCAATTATGTGAAATTTCGCGGTTGTCTTTGCTAAGTCACCGGTCTTCATTAGCAGTGTTATTGATCCGAGGGCTCTTTCTCCTTTCTGGTTGAATCCTCTTAATAACATTTTGTCTGCTTCAAGCTCGCGAGCATCAATTTCTAAGTATGCTAGCATTCGAAGATTCATTATATTGATTGATGCTCCTGGATCCACCAATACTCTGGAGAGTGTAAACTTCCAAATTGTAACTGAAATGTACAACGGTCGGTTGTGGTCTGCTGTTCCAAGTAGTAGGTCATTGTCCGTGAAGGTAACACCCCGCTGTTCCTTTAACAAGCAAACCTCATCTAAGGAATCTCCCGGTCATTTGAGCTAAGCAAATTTACGGATCAAGTAAGGCCTTGATCGAGCTTCTCTCATTTCCTTTGATAAGATGAGAGCGTCGTAGATGCTCGGTTTGGTCGGTAGTTTCCTAAGATGGGCTAGCACGTTGTAGTCCACTTTATTTTCATGTGTCTCGATTTCTTCCCGAATGGGTATTTCTTCTGCAGGGTTGGTTCTTCCCGAACAACCACCTACTTTCCTTTGTCCTTTGGACCCATTCTCGGAGGTAGAACTCTTCCACTTCTCAAGTTGACTTCGTAATTTCTTCGAATCTAGTATTGAGTTTGCCGGTGTCTCCTCCCGAATCGGAATGACAGGTTCTTCGGATTAGCTTCGGAGTCTGAAGGCTCTAACTCTATTGTGACTGGAGCTCCTCGAAACTCGCAAATAGATTCGTTGCTTGTTGAACTCTCGTAGCCTCCTTGGTGGATGTCTTCTTTGTCATTGTGATCGTCGAGATTGTGTATGATTTGAGAATTGTTATTTGTATCGGAATCGACGTCCGGATTAGGTTGGTTGTCGCTAGTTACGTAATCGTTAGAAACAGTCCAAAACGTAGCCAACGCCATAACCCTTATCATTATAAGATCCCACCGGAGTGAGCAAATAATCATACAGAGTCAGAGGTTCGAGAAATTTCTCCCCCGAATCGGAAACAACCATCCTAGGATAAGCAGCCCCTAGTCTAGCCTTAAGAGCCTCGGTCTTTTCTTCTTGATCAATTTTCTTCTTTTCTTTAATCGTCTCTTGTTGAGGTGGTTCTTCTATCGCAAGTGATAGTGCCGACTTGACAGGTTTCGAACTCTGAATTGAGGCTCGCACCGAAGCGGTTTGGATGCGATCCAAAATCTTCTTCGAAGACTTTGTCCGAGCGGTAGTCCATTCATCATCGATCGCATAGGGATCTATCGGAACAATGAGATCCGTCGAGATAACATTGACGGAACCTCCTTTCGGGGTTCCTTCATGTATTCCTTCGGGATCGTTATGTTCCCTTTTCGGAGATTGTCGTTGAGCCAACTTTTGAAGGTAATGCAATCTTACATCTTGTGCCCAAGCATCCGGTGGTAAGGGCAAAAGTTGGGATCACCTTTCTTGTCGACTTCTTCGGTCTCTTAGGTTCTGGCGGTTGGAAATGCGGAGTCTTCATCGGATCGTGGAACATTTTCAGCATCGCCTCATTCTTGAACGGATACTCCTTGCTCGAAGCTCCCTTAACGTACGTTGTGGACGAGGCGGTTGTTCATACTTGTTGAGATGATCGATAGCCGGGTCGGGGTTGTCGGTAATTCTGTTGAATTTGTTGCGGTCGTTACGACGGTATTTGTATCAGTCGCTTGCCTTTATCGGCTCGCTGCAACAATCCCGGACTTCTTTTCAAAAGTTTTCACGGGCTTCGTTTGTCCGTTTTGTCGGTGAAACTTAATTGTTTCGCCTCCTCTTGCAAGCTTCGGCCTTGCTTAACAACTTCTCGAAAGTCTTAATAGTAAATCCCTTGAGGAGAAGTGCTTTATCGGGCCATGAATGCTCTTAAGTAAAATGCCGATCGCATCGTTGTTCTTGTAGGCCGTGGCTCACACTTCATACTTAGATTCCTCCATCGAAGTATGTAGTCCACCAAAGTTTCGTTCGGCTTCGATTCTCTACCACTAAATCACCTATAGTGATGTGGTGCCGAGCTCGACAAATCGCTTGATGAAGAGGTTCTCTAATTCGAAAATGTCTTCACCGAACCGTTTGGTAATTCCGCATACCAATCAAAGGCGAACCCACGACGAGCTGGCGACAAATTGTACGAAGAGTAAAGCATCACTTCCGCCGGCATTGCAACAAGCGGCACGAAAATGTGCAACATGCTTCGCTGGGGGTTTCGGTTCCATCAAAGGTCTTGAACGAGAGGTGGTACGAAGCCTTTCGGATATTGGACGGCGTCGAATTCTTCGGGGTAAGGCCTACCCGTCCGAATGGATGTCCCGCTCTTTGATTGTGCCAAGGCTTCTCGCACTCTTTGTTCCACCATGCTCTTGATATCCTTTTCCGGAATCATGCTTTGTATTGCATCCTTTTTCAGTTGATCATCCCCGTTGACGGATGTAATCTCCTTTCCTCCGTCTACAATGTGAATAACTTATGGGGGTGTTTCTCTTTGGGGTTGAACCTGACTCTGGAGAGTGGCTAGGGCTGCAGCCATCTCTTCTATCCTCTTTGCCATTTGGGAGATCGTATCATCTTTCTCTTGAGCTGCATCCTCATCACTTCCGGCTCATCTCTTTCGCGAGCTGCAGGAACACCTTGTGAAGCCGACGAAGTTCGTGTTTCAACCATGTTAATTTCCGCATATTCATCATCCATGAATTCGACGAGTCGACTTCATCTCCGAATTTTTCTTCTCTTTCTCTTGCTAATCGCTGAATATCGGTTCTTAGCTTTTCCATAGCATCTTCTAGTGGTCTTTTCCGTACATCCTTGCGGTTGTCATGCGATAGGCTGTCGGGTTTCCTTCTCATGAGTCCCCTTCATTGCGGCAAGCACGTTCTTCGGACTCGAGTCTCCCGACGAGACTTTCCTTCTCGGGTTGTTGTTTTAATCTTAACTTGTCCTAGGTAGTGGGACGCCATACCATCCTTCTAGCGGTAGAAGGTCTAGGACCGGATGGTGCACGTCGACCAAATGCTTGGAAGGTGGTATCCTCCCTAACTTGTAGTCCCGAAAGCAACGACGAAGTGGACTAGCTTTCATTCTCTTATTCGGCTTTTCGCGGCGATAGCGAGGTTCTATTCGCGGCCCAAGACGGGATTTGGCGGCACGCGCCTCTATCCTTCTTAAAATCTACGATACGGGCCATTTTTCTTTCTTTGCTAACTTCTCTATCAGGGTCTGCAGTCGAGCAAATGGCGTAATTCTAGCCCTTTTCTTACGGCTGTCGCTATAGTATGCGGGTCGAGGTAATGTGGAAGCAATCCTGCGGACATTTTCCTCGTCAGCTGCGGCGGAAAGGGGATGGAATCTACTTCCTTCCAAAAGCGGTGTATACTCAGGCAATGGTATGTACTCAGGTAGTGGTGTGTACTCAGGGATTTCTTCTAAGAAAGCGACTTCAGCGGCTACGGCCTTTACGGCAATCTTCCTACCTCTGTTTCTTCTCCGAGTCCGTGTTAGGGGTGGAACCCTTGAGCTGGACCCAATTTCAAAAACAGAAGGTCTTGCACGGAAATCTGTACCCTCCACGGTAACATGCTCGTTACAAATTTGAACTTCCTTCCCTTTTAGTTTGGCGGAAGCCGAGGTAGGTGCAGAGACGACTAGACCAGTGGGGGTAGAGATAACAGTCCTCCTATGGACAGTAGTATTCCTCTCAGCTGGAACCCTTTGCAGGGGAGGGAACTCTTGGGTTGACTTAAGGTTGAACTCAATCAAAGGTCTTTCAGTTTCAGATACTTTGTCTGTCAGTGCGAAAAGGGTAACGTCAGTGATCTTGACATTTGTGTTCTCGAATCCTTGTCCAAACCGGATGATCCCATTGTCGGGCGACTCATCCTTGTAAACGGCGAAGTCCGATCCATTGGTGAAGGAGAAAATCGGCTTTGGGGTAGACATCTTCGCAAGGTAGATTCGATTGTCGGTCCCGAAGTTATGCTTCTTCTCATCAGGACGAAAAGAAAGGAATCGAAAAGAGTCCGAACACACATTTGTTCATGTATTTGTAAAAAGGAGTATTTGTTAAAAGAGTCATTCATTAGAGGGTTTGTTTATTAGGAACGGAATGTTCAAAGGTGTAGAGAAGGTAAGGAATCCGATTCGAATTGGAAAGGAAAAGAAAGTCTTATGCAAGACCTCTCGACTCGAAGGACCGCTCCTAAACTAACACTTATTGGGGGTCCACCCCACCTCGAAAAGAGGCAAAGGATCTCGGAACCTCTCGTTTAGGGGTGTCTAAACAGAGTGGCTCCTAAATCCGAGAGAATGTTGGCTATACTCGTTCGAGGTAGAAATGAACATAGTATTCCAACGGAAAGAAGGGTAGTTTGATCCACTAGGGACATGGATACACTACCGATTTTTGAAAGCAGAACTATCTGATTAAAAATGGAGAGAGGAATTTTCCCCAGCGGAGTTGCCAGAAGTTGTCGGCATATTTTTAGGTTATGTGTTGTATTTTGAAAAGGGGGTCGCCTACAGAAATTGTCGGCGAATTTTCATATTTTAAATTTAATTTAAATATATATATATAGTTTAAAGATAACATTTGATTTTTGAAAGTAATTTTAAGTTTAAAAGTTTTAAGATATGAAATCAAACCGATCTCACATCCCAAATAGTTTATATAAACGAGCACCGCACCACAAACCGTGTATACTATCCCGAAGAATAGACACACTTGCTTGATGATGGGGCTCGATTAAATAAACTAGGAGATTTATGACATCCGTTTGGTCTGCGAACCAATTTTATAAGCCGACAGAGTTCCCCAGCTTAATATAAATGAATTAAACGAGTGTTTATATTACACGGGTTCTTAAAATTCCCTATAAGGGCAAGCCCATATAGTTAATTACATCTTAAGTGACGGAATCACCTAAGAAAACTCTCGATAATAATCGGTAGTTCTGCTCTCAAGAATTTCAAAGTTTAAGTTTTCGAGGGATTGAATTTTGGAATTTCAATAGGGAATGGATCAAATTTGGAACATTTTATTTTGGGAATTCAAAGGAAGAAAGGTAGGAGAAATCACAGATTCGAAGCGAACTTCGGTAATTTCTCGACTATCCTATTGTTTGGCTCGAATTTAGGAAAGCCCTAATGTTTATTTAGCGTTTTGATCTTGCCAATTTTAATTAATTAGGACTTATATTCGTATGACACAATCATACAAACGCCTCGAAGATGTGAGGGTTTATGTCGTATCAGACAACTTCCTCGGAATCCTAAGACCGGTTAGGGCTTAATTTGCAATGCAAATGCCTAACAAGAGATTGAGGATTTATGTTGCACTAGGCAAACTACCTCGAAATCCTATGGCTTGGTTATTTAATTCTAAGAAAATTTTGTTGATATAGATTCCAGTTTTGCTGATGACGATGGCCGTGCTGCCCACCATGCTCCGAGCTCCTTGTTTGCAGAGGTTTAGTTTTAGAAGTCATAAATCAGGAGATGAGAGAAGTGTTCTGGTTTAGAGAAAGTCTTAGTTTCTAAGTGTTTTTATGTTTTAATTAAAACAAATCTTAAAGTTGATTATAACAACACCGGTTAAGATCCCACGGTTCCATCCTTCCGGCATCGTTATTTTTATCGGATTCACTTAGTCCAGATGAATTTGCTAAACTCAACTAAATGAGTTCCACATTTTCATTTAGACCGTGGGAAATCCCGTTAGCAACACGTAGGTTACATCATCCGAGGTATTCCCGATCATCCAACAATACGTTTTAATTTAGTTGTAGTTGTAGTTTTGTTGTTTTCTTTGTGATTAAATTTTGAGTTGTTTTATATTTCGAAATGTTGTGGCGGTGAATTTTATCTTGTAATAACTTTTAGTTTAGTTTGGTTTCAATTTTAGGGACTATCCTAAAGGTGTGGGTTTTCATGCAACGATTGTTTATCATGCAAGAAAAGTAAGTGCATTTGCAATAAGGTAAATTGCAAGAAGGTAAATTGCAATAAAATAAAAGCGTACCTAGAGGGTCTTCCCGTCATCCCAAGCTGCACTTAAACACAATTTAGAATATTTAAGCATTTAAAGCAAGTTCCTAGGTAAAGCTAAGGGAAGGGTTATGGTTTTCTACCAAGGTCCTACTCCTATAGCTAGTCATCTCCTATGACGTCTCAGGTTCTTGTGCTTTGGTTTGAGGACGATTTTCTTCATCGAAGAACAATTAAGTCCAATTGTTCTTATAAATATCCTATCATGCCGAGGAAGTGCTTAAGACGAGTCTTAAACATCTTTTAATACCTCTAGGATTATTTTAAGTCAAGAGAATTTAATTATACAATGAATCGATCATCCAGGAGTTCAAGTTTTGTTATCTTGCTCGGTGAACTAGGACATTTGAATATCCTATGAGTGAAGTAACACTTCACTTAACACTCGTTTAGGAGTTATGACAACAAGAGCTTTTGAGGGCAAATCGATGTTCAAGTGATTTGTGATTTTAATTTAATTCTAATCGATGGGTTTAAGTTTGGAATAGTGTTCAAGTTGTTTTAGATTTATTTTGAATTCTTTATGTCTTAAGTGATGTTATATTTAATTCAATTTAATTTAATTTAATTTTAATTTAATTTAATTTGGTTTAGTTTTAATTTTAATTTAATCTTATTTATATAATTTAATTTTAATTTTATTTTAACTTGATTTTTTTTTTATTTAATTTAATTTAATTTAATATGTTTTAATTTAATTTAATTTAATTTAATTTAATGTGATTTAATTTAATTTAATTTAATTTAATTTAAATTTTAATTTAATTTAATTTAATTTAATTTAAATTTTAATTTAATTTAAATTTTAATTTGGTTTTATTTTTAATTTTAATTTAATTTAAATTTTAATTTAATTTTATTTTTTAATTTTAATTTAATATTTTATTCTTTATGCTTTAAGGATGATTTAATTTTAATTGTTAAAGTATTAATTTAATTGAAATTTTAAAAGGATTTAATTTAAATGTTTTAATTTTAATTTAATTTAATGATTAAGTCTTTTAGCATTTTAAATTTTGAATTTGGATTATCATTTTAATTAGGAATTAAATATTATTGAGGCGATTAATTTAGAGATTCTTGAATTAAAGAATAAATCTCTTCCTAATAATATCCCTATTTTAATAATTCCAATTTCTTCATTATTCTTCCAAAATTTAATTAATTATTTAATTAAGGTTTATTTTAATTATTTTTTAAATTATTTGGTAGGTTTCTACCCTTTAATTATTTAAATTTCAATCATCCAAATCAGATTAGGATCAAATATTTTACTCTTTTATTTTTATTAAACCAAAAAATTTTAATTATAGGTTAAAATTTTAATTACCATTTTGCCCTTTAAACTTACTAATTTCATAACTCACTAAATTGAGCTTAAATGAATTTGAAATTTTTTATGTGACTTCACTCATGTATCAATCAAGACATTAGAGGAGAAAATGTGATTTTTCTCGTATTTAATTTATTTATATAATTATTTTTGGTGGAAAATAAGAATTTTCAAGGAAAATTTAATAACATGACCAAGGGAAAGTTTCTGTCCTTAAGAAAATTATGGGACATTCCTAATGATCGAGAGGACCACTTGGACCAATTTTGGTGATTTTTTGAATTATATTCTTTTTATTATAATTATTTTGAGTTTTGGAGTATTAATTAATTCAAAAATAAAATAAAGGTTGAAAAGTGAATTTTATATTTTTCAAAAATATCTCCAATATCAAGGAAATTAGAGAACTAATTTTTACAATTTTCTGATTTTTCTTTGATTTATTAGAATTATTTTATTGGAAATGCTAGAAAATGCATTTTTTCGATTTTAAAATTACCTTAGGGTTTTAAAATTTAATATCTCATCATAGAGACTTAAGAAAAATATGGGGTTTGTTCCTAAGTGATTAAAATTCAAAATGTGACATTTTGGTGAATTTTATTATTTTTGTGATTTTTATTATTTTTTAATTATTAAAAATATTAAAATAATGCAAAAAATCAACTTTTTAGAAAATTGCAATTTTAATTTTCTTAAATTCCCTTGATATCGGAGAGGCTCCAAAACCAATTTGGTGAATTTTTGAAAAGTATTTTGAAAGTTATGAATTTTTTTAAGTTTAATTTGGCTAAATCGGCTTAATCAACCCATTTGATAGAGCTAACCAAGTCCAATTGACTTCAAACTTTTATGGTGGGTTCCTCCGATCCTAAAGGTCAGTGGAGAATTGATTTCAAGTCAATTTGATGTATGATTAGCTCTAATTAATTAAAGCTCCATTTTGGGTGTTTAAGCCGATTAGGGTTATTACAAGTGAGTTAACTCGAAAACCATTTTCCCTAGGGTCCTCTCGGTCATAAGAAACATCACCAAATTTTCCTAGAATTTATTTCACAACATGCTAATTATTGGAATTAAAATACTCATAATAGTGACCTAGAATTGAAAAATCAATAACTCTTCATAGGGGTGACCTCTGACTTTGGAAAATTCAGGGAATGTTCCCAAATTCAGAGGCTTCAAAAGCCCTATGGTCTCATGCCATGGTGAATTGTATACATGCATGGAGAATTGAAATAGTGCAGAGAGTAAATAAATAATTAAAAATAAAATACTTGATGAAATTACATGATTCCTTTTCCACATTATTCTCCTCTATTTACTGAGCAAGAGAGTATTTTTATTTTATTTTTCTGATTTTCCTACACAAAGTTATGCATTTTTGAAGTTTAGGAATTAAATAAATCAAAAATACCCTAATTTCCTACTTATCCACGCGGCGCCACGCCATCCTCGAGCAGCTCCGAAAGGCCACGCGTCGTCTTCTGATTCGGCGCCGCCATCCGACTCAGCGCTCCAGGGGCCCGCGGTTCATGCACCATCGCGCTGTCCGGCTCGATCCGGACCGTCCGCTCGATACACGCTCGATCCGACGGCTCCCGCGTCATCGTCTACGACCGGTGTGCACCCCCGACCGTCAACCTTCTAACCCTAATTTCTCACTCGATTGTCAACGGATTTTCATGTTCTTATGCTCTATGGATTCGTCTTGAGGAGACGAACACATCCATACGGTAAACATGTATTGAAATTGACTCAAATTAAATAGAGAATCTCTGTAATTTCGGGAAGAAGAGTGAGTCCATACCTTTGCTCGCAGAAGTGAAGCTTCGATCCGAGAGTTGTGTCACCTTCGATTGGGTCCAAGCAAGCTCCGGATGAAGTCCTCGGGGTCCAGTGAATTGTCCGAGTATGATTTCGACCATGGCCGGTTACAAAGCTTGGAGTCCGGAACGGATGGGTGGCCCGGAGAGGGGCTTTCACCTGGGGAACTCCTTCTCTTGACCTTGTGCGGGTGTGGGTGAGTTTAATTTGAATTTGGTGGAGAATTGGGAGATGTCCTGGTTTTGGGTGGAATTTTGGTCGAGAAATTGGGCTCTGTTGGTGGGGATTAGGGCAAATTGTCACTGGGAATCAACTGCTCTAAGTGTGGAGAGTGGTCTGGAGCAATTTTGGTAGGGTTTCAGTAAGGTCTGGTTCAGCACCCCTCATCGCCGAGAGGAGGTGGTGTTTAAATAGGAGAGGGTGGAGGGCCTCCCAGGGGGGTTTAAGGTCGGGGATCACCAGCTCTGGTGAGGAGAAGAAGAGCTATGCTTGTCCATTTGGGTTGAGACAAGTCGGCGAGGAGAATTGAATTTTTGGCTCCTCCCAAGGTCTCGGCCATGGTGTTTTCCGGCGGCACGGTGGTCGGCCGGCCGAGCACTCGGTCACCATCTTGTTCGGGTGGGTCGTGGTCGGGGTTTAGTGCAGTCGATTGGCCATGGACATGTGTAAAGGAGTTTGATTTAAATGGAATGGGAGAAGGCTAATTTTGGCTTGGTTTGGTTCAACTCATGCATTTGGGCTAGGTTCACCATCCAAGGCTTGACCTTGGCTGAGGGAGAATCATTTGGGTCAGCTGAATTGGGGTAGTGAAGTCCCCATCCATGGTGAGGTGGCTAAGCATGGTATAGTGTGTGACATGCTTAAGGTAAAAAAGGTTTAAGGGAGGTTTAAGAAAGAACCCCCTCTTCTTGCCATAAATGGACTAATGACAAGTCAAAGCCCTCATGGCTTCATGTGGCTTGAGAATGGCTTGTTCATGGCTCCATTTGGCTTCGGAAAAGTTTAGTCAACTTCATAAAAATGGATTTTAAGGATTTTGGACATTTTGGTGGAAAGTTGGATGAAGCTTTATTTAGAATTATTTGATCATTGGATTAGGACTTAGGGATGATTTTAATTGAATGCATGATGAAGAAGAGTGTCATATGGACTTTGGATGAATTTTTGGGCTTTTGGATTTGGTGGAAGTGGGCTTTTAAAGGCTTCATGGAAGTGGGCTTTTGGGATGAAAGTTTTGTGAAGGACCATGTCAAATAAATGTTGCAATTGGTTTAGGCATGTGTCATGAGTGGTTTGAAACAAATTTGAGGTGGTTTGGGTTTGAATTGGGTTGAATTTGGGCTTTTTGGTAAAGTGGCCAATAGTAGGCCAAATTGGGTTAACTTGGGCTAATGTTGGGCTAATGTTGAGATTGGTGTAAAATTAATGTTGGGAAATGTTTGTAGGATTGTTTCAAAGAGGTTTCAACTTTGGTTGGGTTTGGATTTTGGGGTTTGGGCCTATTTGGGTTAGGTTTAGGTGTAGGCCCATGTAAAGAGTTTTGGCTTTGGGTTGAATTTGAGTGGGGTTTGGGTCCAAATTTTGGGCAAATTATGTTAGTGTTTTGTTTGTGGGGATGTTAGGGAAGGTTTAGAAAAGATTTGGGGTTAATTGAAGTTGAATTAGTTTGGTTTGGGCTAAGTTTGGGTCATGGGTCCAAATTGGGCTTTAAGGTCAAAAGTGAAATTGGATTCAAATTCCAATCAAATTGGGCTTGGATTTGGTATAGATTGGTGTTGGGATGTTGAATTGAAGTTTAGAATTGAATTGGACCAGAATTTGGGTCAATTGGGTAAGTTTGGTTTGACATTGGGTTCACTTTGGGTTAAAATGGGTCAAATTGGGGATTTTGACAAAAGTGGGGTAAATTGACAAAATTGGCCCATGGTGTAGTTGAACAAAATGAAATTGGGAATATTTGGGATTTTCTGGAATTTTCTGGGAATTTTCTTAATTTTTGGATTTTTGGGTCAAGAGGGGCATTTTGGGTATTTGGAGGGTATTGGGGGTATTTTTGAAATTTTTGGTATTTTTGGCTATGAATGATCAATTTGAGTAATGTGGGAATGTTTGGGATTGGTTTTGAGGAATTTTGGGTGATTTGGAGATTTTTTGGAAAATTTGGGTAATTTCAAGGGTTTTGGGTAGGCTAGGCGGGTGTAGGGTCCCCGGGGTCAAAAATTGAAAATTTGGAAAATTGAAGATTGGGTAAATGTAAGTGGAATGGAACCATTTTGGGTTGAGCCATGAAGCCATATCAAGCCTAGATGAGCCATGAAGGGACTCATTTGAGGCATTCACTATGTTGTTCCTAACCCTCTTAGCCGAGGGCTTGGGGTTAAGGACCATCCATGTGAATCACCCGCATGAGTCGGGAGGTCGAGTTGGGTATGGGTGTGATTTTAGGAGGTGTGTGAAAGTGTAGTGTATAAGTGTAGTGTGTGTGTAAGTCGACCCTCACCGCACTGGGCCAC
>CM040426.1:130875377-131057972 GCA_022702705.1 Papilionanthe hookeriana x Papilionanthe teres | reverse complement strand
CGTCGCGGCCATTTGAATGTTGGGGCACGGATATAGTGGGTCCAGTAGAACCACCATCTTCGAAAGGACATCGCTTCATTCTTGCGGCTACGATTACTTTTCCAGTGGGCGAGGCGGTTCCACTCGGAGAAGTGAAAGCACACCACGTCTTCTGGTTTTCAAGAACCGAGTTGTCTACCAGTTTCGGAGTGCCGCGCGAGATCATCTCGGATAATGGGTCGGCATTCGAAGCACGCAAATCGATAATTTTGTCGGGAGACACGGAATCGGTGGCGGTATTCAACAATTTACTAGCCGAGAGCAAACGGCACTGGTGAGGCTTTTAATAAAACTCTCGTTCAAATTTTAAAGAAAACTTTGGACGATAATAAGAGAAATTGGCACGAGAAGTTATTAGAAGCCTTATGGGCCTACTCGGACAACCTTCGAACTCCTACTCGAAGCTACACCTTACGCTCGCAGTGTATGGGTCCGAGCGGTGTTACCCTTAGAGTCCGGCTTCCATCACTCGAGTGCCGATTTGCAAACAAAATCACGACGAGAAGAGAATGCCAAATTACGACTAGAGGAATTGGAAAGCTCGGAAGGGAAAAGACTTACGACGTAGCGAATTTAGAAGCTATACCGAAGCTAAGATGGTTCGAGCCCATGACGAGTGGTCCGCCCAAGAACCTTGAAAGTTGGTGACTTAGTTCTCGTTCTCGAGACCTATCCTTGCACACCGCAAGATAGGAGGAAAATTTGAACCCACTCGGGAAGGGCCGTTTGTGGTTGAGGCGAGTCTACTCGGGAGGCTCTTACCGGCTAGTGAATTGCCGAGGAGAACGACATATGCTTCCGATCGACGGACGATACTTGAAGAAGTATTACGCTACCGATGTTTCGAAGGAATGAATTTTTTCATCCACTAGAAGCACGGGTGAAGTAATTACTTATGAGCTGAGTCGGAACCCAAAAATAATAAAAAATGTGCTAAAATAAATAAAATCGTGATAATAAAGTTTTCCTTGTTCTCTCTTCTAAATCAAAATCTTTTTCCCGATCTTTTCCCACTTCATTCTCGTTGAATTTAAAAATATAAAAGGAATAATAAAAAGAAAAAAAAAAGAAAAAAGAAAACTTTGTCTCTAATAAACATTTTCTTAATGTTCTTGTTCTTAGTACAGCCCCTGATCCTTTTCCTTGTCTTTTCGCAGGGAAATGTCGAACGGGCGGTTGGTCCTGAACTTTAGAAATGGCGTAAGCCTTGCACTCGACGAAAAGAGGGTGAAAGATGGAGCGATAATAGAGATTGACTCGGACTTCGCACCGGCGGGCCTGCAATACGAGGAAGGTGGCTGGGTCCCGGTTAATGAGAGGAACGCCCGACTCGAGACGATAATGAAAGTGGGCGGCCCAAGCCACCAGCCCAGCGACAAGAAAAGGAAAACAAACAGCGAGGAAGACAAGAGAATCGAGTACGTAGTCGCTACGAGCGAGCAGGCGAGGCTTGTCGGCGCCGCGCGCGAAGTCGGGAAGTACGAAGAGCTACTCTCACGACAACTCGGCGAAGAAATAAAAATCGCCGTATCCGCAAGATGTTAACTAAACTAGCGACGGACCGGCGCGACGAGGCGATCGCTACTGCCGGTGCATATACTTGAGGATGCCGGTTCGCCGGGAACACCGAAGAAAGGAGGCCGGCTCGAAGATAACGGAAGAAACCGGGGAAATCTCGAGAAGATCGGAAGAAGGAAGGCTACCACGCCACCGGATAAAACCACCGGTAATGCATGACCTTGTTGCGAAGCAACCCGGAGGACGTCCCGACGGAGACCATCCCCGAGGAGCCGAGGTATGCAGGAGAACTCGAAGGGATTGAGCCATATATCCCACAGTACGTCACCGAGCCTCGCCATTTGCAGATTATTCCAGAATACGAGCTAGAAAGAATGCAGAATGTCGAGAAGCAAACTTTTGAATACTTCGAGAGAATCGGGGCGGGAGGATCAATATACTAGAAGGCCTCGAGCTACATACGGACGTGTTCTCGGAATACGAACAACAACAAATCGTGGATGCATCCAGGGATTTGAAAAGAATGGGTCGAGCGAGGCCGCTAAGAGAAAACACTTACTCGGAACCCGGAGATGGATGCCGGGGAAAGGGAGAATTACAATACAATGCGGATGCTCGCTACGACTTCGCGGAAGACGGGAAGGAAACCCACCGGGGATACTCCGTCATGGCAAGGTAGATCCAATGCCATTAGTCATCAAAAGGATGGTAAAGAGAATGATAACGTGGAGGGTATCGCCGGCGGATTGCATACCCGACGGTTGCATCATTAACATTTACAAGAAGGGTGATTGCATACCCCCGCACATAGATCACCACGACTTTGTCGGACCTTTCTGCACGGTTTCTTTTACGAGCGAGTGTAATATCATGTTCGGATCGACCTCCGGATAGCGAGCCCGGGTGAGTTTCGAGGGCCGATAAAGATACCATTACCGGTAGGTTCCGTCATGATACTAAAGGGCAACGGAGCGAGATGTCGCTAAACATTGCATACGGGAGTACCGATGAAGCGGATCTCGGTTACTTTCGAAGGATGGATGACGAGAAAGCACCTTACCACTTCCGACGGACCCGAGCTTGAGAGCCTCGGCCTTACGAGCTGTGAGTTACATGGAAAATATCACACCTCCAACGTACATCCATATGACATCCTTGCTAAGGATGGCTTGGAAGGTGATGTTATTGACCATGTACCTCACTATTCAGACATGGATTTTTGACAGATGCCTTTTTGGATGGATCGACAAAGATCATACATAGTCCGTTTTGAGTCTACATGGATTGTATGAGATGTATTCCAGATTGAGTTGTATGATGTATCTTCACATGATTGGAATGAAAGTGACCATGTCACATTTTTGGCCTTCACCTCTTTTGTGCAAGTTAGTAGGGTAACGCCATTAAAGTTAAATGAACTTCGAACAAAGAACAGAAAAGAAACAAAAGAATAAAAGAAAACTTTCCTTAAAAATCTAAAAAAAAAATGATGAACGCCAAATTCACATGAACATTAAATGAACGATAAAATAAATTTGAATTGTTAAAGGACAAACAAAATGAACACAAATTTTAAATCAAATCTCGATCGAATTCAAATTCAACCTTCCGGATCTCGAATCAGATCTCGATTAAATTCAAATTCAACTTTCCAGATCTCGAATCAAATCTCGATCGAATTCGAACTCGACCTTCCAAATCGAAATCCAATCCGTTCTACTCTCTCCCTTGTACGAGATGGAAGCGGTCGATTCCATTGACACGGAGCTACGAGGTTTTCGATTCGGATCTAGTGGCGAGGAATTGTATCGATCAAACCGGCAACTTTCGGTAAACTCCTTTGAATGGGATATGTAGCATCTACATATTCCCTCCTAATCTGTTTCTTTCCACAAAAATCTTTTACAACTTTCATGAAATTCTCGAAACACCAAAATTCCACACTTTTCAAATCAACACTACAAATCTTTGCAAAATCAATTACCATCGAAATCAAATTCTTGGGGTCGAGGATTTTACATCCGAACTTGCATTGCTTTAGGATTCTTTCCTATCGCAATGAAATACATCAAAATCGAGCTTTTGAGGTTAAGGATTTTACATCCGAAACTGCATTGCTTTAGGTTCTTTCCTATCGCAATGAAATACATCAAAATTAAACTTTTGGGGTTGAGAATTTTACATCCGAGATTGCATTGCTTTAGGTTCTCTCCCTATTGCAATGAAGTACATCAAAATCAAGCTGCTGAGGTTAAGAATTTTACATCAGAGACTTGCATTGCTTTAGGTTCTTTCCCTATCGCAATGAAATACATCAAAATCAAACTTTTGGGGTTGAGGATTTTACATCCGAGACTCGCATTGCTTTAGGTTCTCTCCCTGTTGCAATGAAGCACACCAAATCAAACATTTGAGGTTAAGAATTTTACATCAGAGACCTGCATTGCTTTAGGTTCTTTCCCTATCGCAATGAAATACATCAAAATCAAACTTTTGGGGTTGAGGATTTTACATCCGAGACTGCATTGCTTTAGGTTCTCTCCCTATTGCAATGAAGCACACCAAATCAAACTTTTGAGGTTAAGGATTTTACATCCGAGACTGCATTGCTTTAGGTTCTTTCCCTATCGCAATGAAATACATCGAAATCAAACTTTTGGGGTTAAGGATTTTACATCCGAGACTGCATTGCTTTAGGTTCTCTCCTATTGCAATGAAGCACACCAAATCAAACTCTTGAGGTTAAGGATTCTACATCCGAGACTGCATTGCTTTAGGATTCTTCCCCTATCGCAATGAAATACATCAAAATCAAACTTTTGAGGTTAAGGATTTTACATCCGAGGCTGCATTGCTTTAGGTTCTTTCCCTATCGCAATGAAATACATCAAAATCAAGCTTTTGATGTTAAGGATTTTACATCCAATACTGCATTGCTTTAGGTTCTTTCCCTATCGCAATGAAGCACACCAAATCAAACTTTTGAGGTTAAGGATTTTACATCCAATACCGCATTGCTTTAGGTTCTCTCCCTATTGCAATGAAGCACACCAAATCAAGCTGTTGAGGTTAAGGATTTTACATCCAATACCGCATTGCTACGAGTTCTTTCCTCATTGTAATGGTTCAATCCAATCAATTCAAATTTCATTTTTGAGGTTGAAGATGTTACATCTAAAACCACAAAATTCCAAATTTTCATTTCGAGTTCAAATCCTTCAAATTAATCTTAACAAAACTTCGATCTAAATTGAAACTCGAACTAAAATCTGAACTTACACATCAAAACTTAAAGCTGAAACAAAATGAAATCTAAATCGAAATTCCCCGAGATCATGTGATTTGGGATTCACCTCCTTTTCCTTTCCCCGGCGAGAGTTCGGGAATCTCCGGTCTCGGAGATATACTTGACACTCCCCGGCGGAAATTCTTTAATTTCGTCCCTAAGTTTGTCACTTGGACATCTGTGTTGGTTTTGTTGATCTTTTCGGTCAACGCCGATACGCGCGGTGTGCTTGGTTAGCACACCACACCTATTGGGGGTCCATTTGTTGACCTCATTTTTGATGAGGTCTTCTCTTCTTCTTTTTAGTACTTAGGATCTAGCCTTAGGCTTTTCCTTTGACTATCTTAGAGGATTAGAATTGGGACCCACCACCTAGAAATTCAAACCACTTCTTAACTCCTGCAAACTCCACAAACTTGATTGTAGACCCCTAATCACCTAGAGGGTTGAAATCGAAATGTGGAAGTTTAAAGGATGAGTTCCTATAGGACTCTTTGGCCTTAGGAGCGCTACAGGTGGCTCGGTGCAGTGAGGGTTGACTTACACACACACTACACTTATACACTACACTTTCACACACCTCCTAAAACCACACCCATACCCAACTTGACCTCACGACTCATGCGGGTGATTCACATGGATGGTCCTTAACCCCTAAGCCCTTGGCTAAGAGGGTTAGGAACAACATAGTGAATGCCTTAAATGAGTCCCTCCATGGCTCATCTAGGCTTGATATGGCTTCATGGCTCAACCCAAAATGGTTTCATTCCACTTACATTTACCCAATCTTCAATTTTCTAAATTTTCAATTTTTGACCCAGGGACCCTACACACTGCTTAACTACCAAAAACCCTTGAAATTACCCAAATTTTCCAAAAAATCTCCAAATCACCCAAAATTCCTCAAAACCAATCCCAAACATTCCCACATTACTCAAATTGATCATTCATAGCCAAAAATACCAAAAATTCCAAAAATACCCCCGATACCCTCCAAATACCCAAAATGCCCCTCTTGACCCAAAAATCCAAAAATTCGAGAAAATTCCCAGAAAATTCCAGAAAATCCCAAATATTCCTAATTTCATTTTGTTCAACTACACCATGGGCCAATTTTGTCAATTTACCCCACTTTTGTCAAAATCCCCAATTTGACCCATTTTAACCCAAAGTGAACCCGATGTCGAGACCAAACCTACCTAATTGACCCAAATTCTGGTCCGATTCAATTCTAAACTTCAATTCAACATCCCCAACACCAATCTAGACCAAATCCAAGCCCGATTTGATTGGCATTTGAATCCAATTTCACTTTTGACCTTAAAGCCCAATTTGGACCCATGACCCGAACTTAGCCCCGAGCCAAACCAATTCAACTCCGATTAACCACAAATCTTTTCTAAACCTTCCCCAACATCCCTGCAAACAAAACACTAACATAATTTGCCCAAAATTTGGACCCAAACCCCACTCGAATTCAACCCAAAGCCAAAACTCTTTACATGGGCCTACACCTAAACCTAACCCGAATAGGCCCCGAACCCCAAAATCCGAACCCAAACAAAGTTGAAACCTCTTTGAAACTGACCCTACAAACATTTCCCAACATTAATTTTACACCGATCTCAACATTAGCCCAACATTAGCCCAAGTTAACCCAATTTGGCCTACTATTGTCCACTTTACCAAAAGCCCGAATTCGACCCAATTCGAGCCCAAACCACCTCAAATTTGTTTCAAACCACTCATGACACATACCTAAACCAATTGCAACATTTATTTGGCATGGTCCTTCACAAAACTTTCATCCAAAAGCCCATTTTAAAATCCAAAAGCCCACTTCCATGAAGCCTTTAAAAGCCCACTTCCACCAAATCCAAAAGCCCAAAAATTCATCCAAAGTCCATATGACACTCTTCTTCATCATGCATTCAATTAAAATCATCTCTAAGTCCTAATCCAATGATCAAATAATTCTAAATAAAGCTTCATCCAACTTTCCACCAAAATGTCCAAAATCCTTAAAATCCATTTTTATGAAGTTGACTAAACTTTTCCCGAAGCCAAATGGAGCCATGAACAAGCCATTCTAAAGCCACATGAAGCCATGAGGGCTTTGACTTGTCATTAGTCCATTTATGGCAAGAAGAGGGGGTTCTTTCTTAAACCTCCCTTAAACCTTTTTACCTTAAGCATGTCACACACTATACCATGCTTAGCCACCTCACCATGGATGGGGACTTCACTACCCCGATTCGAGTCGACCTAAATGATTCTCCCTCGGCCGAGGTCGAGCCTTGGATGGTGAACCTAGCCCAAATGCATGAGTTGAACCAAACCAAGCCAAAATGAGCCTTCTCCCATTCCATTTAAATCAAACTCCTTTACACATGTCCATGGCCGATTGATCGCACTAAACCCCGAGCCACGACCCACTCGAACAAGATGGTGACCGATGCACGGCCGGCCGGCCACCGGGCCGGCAGGAAAACACCATGACCGAGACCTTGGGAGGAGCGAAAAATTCAATTCTCCCTTGCGACTTGTCTCGGCCCAAATGGACGAGCATAGCTCTTCTTCTCCTCACCGAGGCTGGTGATCCCCGGCCTTAAACCCCACAGGAGGCTCCTCCGCCCTCTCTGTTCAAACACCACCTCCTCTCGGCCATGAGGGGTCTTGAACCGGACCTTCGCGAAACCTCTGCCAAAATTGCTCCGGACCGCTCTCCACACTTCGAGCCGGTTGATTCACGGTGACAATTTGCCACAATCCCTACAACGAGCCCGATTTCTCGGCCAAAATTCCACCCAAAACCGGGACATCTCCTAATTCTCCACCAAATTCAAATTAAACTCACCCACACTCGCACGAGGTCGAGAAGGAGTTCCCACGATGAAGCCCCCTCTCTAGGCCACCCATCTTTTCCGGACTCGAAGCTTTGTAATCGAGTCGTGGTCGAAATCATACTGGACAATTCACCGGCCCAAGGGACTTCATGCGGAGCTTGCTTGGACCCAATCGATGGTGACACAACTCTCGGATCGAAGCTTCACTTCTGCGAGCAAAGGTATGGACTCACTCTTCTTCCCAGAGCTTACAAAGATTCTCTATTTAATTTGAGTCGATTTCAATACATGTTTACGTATGGATGTGTTCGTCTCCTCGAGACGAATCGCATAGAGCATAAGAACACGAAAATGCGTTGAGAATCGAGTGAGAAATTAGGGTTAGAAGGTTGACGGTCACGGGTGCACACCAGTCGTAGACGATGACTGGGAGCCGTCGGATCGAGCGTGTATCGAGCGGACGGTCTAGATCGAGCCGGACAGCGCGATGTTGCATGAACCACGGGCCCCTGGAGCGCTGATTCGGATGGCGGCGCCGAATCAGAAGATGACGCGTGGCCTTTCGGAGCTGCCGAGGATGGCGTGGCGCCGTGTGGATAAGTAGGAAATTAGGGTATTTTTGATTTATTTAATTCCTAAATTTCAAAATGCATAACTTTGTGTAGGAAAATCGAGAAAAATAAAATAAAAATACCCTCTTACTTAGTAAACGAGAGGAGAATAATGTGGAAAAGGAATCATGTAATTTCATCGAGTATTTTATTTTTAATTATTTATTTACTCTCTGCACTATTTCGATTCTCCATGCATGTATACGATTCACTATGACATGAGACCATAGGGCTTTTGAAGCCTCTGAATTTGGGAACATTCACGAATTTTCCGAAGTCGAAGGCCACCTATGAAGAGTTATTGATTTTTCGATTCTACGTCACTATTACGAGTATTTTAATTCCAATAATTAGCATGTTGTGAAATAAATTCTAGGAAAATTTGGTGATGTTTCTTATGACTGAGAGGACACTAGGGAAAATGATTTTTGAGTTAACTCACTTGTAATAACCCTAATTGGCTTAAACACCCGAAAATGGAGCTTTAATTAATTAGAGCTAATCATATATCAAATTGACTTGAAATCGATTCTCCATTGACCTTTAGGATTAGAAGACCACAATAAAAGTTTGAAGTCGATTGGACTTGGTTAGCCTATCGAATGGGTTGATTAAGCCGATTTAGCCAAATTAAACTTAAAAAAATTCATAACTTTCAAAATACTTTTCAAAAATTCACAAATTGGTTTTGGAGCCTCTCGATATCAAGGGAATTTAAGAAAAGTAAAATTGTAATTTTCTAAAAAGTTGATTTTTTGCATTATTTTAATATTTTTAATAATTAAAAAATAATAAAAATCACAAAAATAATAAAATTCACCAAAATGTCACATTTTGAATTTTAATCACTTAAGAACAAACCACATATTTTTCTTAAGTCTCTATGATGAGATATTAAATTTTAAAACCTACAGGTAATTTTAAAATCAAAAAAATGCATTTTCTAGCATTTCCACTAAAATAATTCTAATAAATCAAAGAAAAATCGAGAAAATTGTAAAAATTAGTTCTACGATTTCCTTGATATCAGAGAGATTTTTGAAAAATATAAAATTCACTTTTCAACCTTTATTTTATTTTTGAATTAATTAATACTCCAAAACTCAAAATAATTATAATAAAAAGAATATAATTCAAAAAATCACCAAAATTGAGTCCAAGTGGTCTCTGAGTCGATTAGGAATGTCCATAATTTTCTTAAGGACGAAACTTTCCTTGGTCATGTTATTAAATTTTCCTTGAAAATTCTTATTTTCCACAAAAATAATTATATAAATAAATTAAATACGAGAAAAATCACATTTTCTCCTCTAATGTCTTGATTGATACATGAGTGAAGTCACATAAAAAATTTCAAATTCATTTAAGCTCGATTTAGTGAGTTATGAAATTAGTAAGTTTAAAGGGCAAAATGGTAATTAAAATTTTAACCTTATAATTAAAATTTTTTGGTTTAATAAAAATAAAAGAGTAAAATATTTGATCTAATCTGATTTGGATGATTGAAATTTAAATAATTAAAGGGTAGAAACTACCAAATAATTTAAAAAATAATTAAAATAAACCTTAATTAAATAATTAATTAAATTTTGGAAGAATAATGAAGAAATTGAAATTATTAAAATAGGGATATTATTAGGAAGAGATTTATTCTTTAATTCGAGAATCTCTAAATTAATCGCCTCAATAATATTTAATTCCTAATTAAAATGATAATCCAAATTCAAAATTTAAAATGCTAAAAGACTTAATCATTAAATTAAATTAAAATTAAAACATTTAAATTAAATCTTTTTAAAATTTCAATTAAATTAATACTTTAACAATTAAAATTAAATCATCCTTAAAGCATAAAAAATAAAATATTAAATTAAAATTAAAAAATAAAATTAAATTAAAATTTAAATTAAAATTAAAAATAAAACCAAATTAAAATTTAAATTAAACTAAAATTTAAATTAAATTAAATTAAATTAAATTAAAATTAAAATTAAATTAAATTAAATTAAATTAAATTAAATTAAATCACATTAAATTAAATTAAATTAAATTATATTAAAACATATTAAATTAAATTAAATTAAATAAAAAATAAAATCAAGTTAAAATAAAATTAAAATTAAATTATATAAATAAAATTAAATTAAAATTAAAACTAAACCAAATTAAATTAAATTAAAATTAAATTAAATTAAATTGAATTAAATATAACATCACTTAAGACATAAAGAATTCAAAATAAATCTAAAAACAACTTAGAACATTATTCGAAACTTAAACTCATTGATTAGAATTAAATTAAAATCACAAATCACTTGAACATCGATTTGCCTTGAAAAGCTCTTGTTGTCATAACTCCTAAGCGAGTGTTAAGTGAAGTGTTACTTCACTCATAGAATATTCGAATGTCATAGTTCAGCTGAGCAAGATAACAAAACTTGAACTCCTGGATGATTGATTCATTGTATAATTAAATTCTCTTGGACTTAAAATAATCTAGAGGTATTGAAAAGATGTTTAAGACTCGTCTTAAGCACTTCCTCGATATGATAGGATATTTATAAGAACGATTGGACTTAATTGTTCTTTGATGAAGAAAATCGTCCTCAGAACAAATCACGAGAACACTAGACGTCATAGGAGATGACTAGGTATAGGAGTAGGACCTTGGTAGAAAACCATAACCCTTCCACTTAGCTTTACTAGGAACTTGCTTTAAATGCTTAAATATTCTAAATTGTGTTTAAGTGCGGCTTGGGATGACGGGAAGACCCTCCAGGTACGCTTTTATTTTATTGCGATTTACCTTCTTGCAATTTACCTTATTGCAAATGCACTTACTTTTCTTGCATGATAAACAATCGTTGCATGAAAACCCACACCTTTAGGATAGTCCCTAAAATTGAAACAAAACTAAACTAAAAGTTATTACAAGATAAAATTCACCGCCACAACATTTCGAAATATAAAACAACTCGAAATTTAATCACAAACTAAGCAACAAAACTACAACTACAACTAAATTAAAACGTCTTGTTGGATGATCGGGAATACCTCGGATGATGTAACTTACGTGTTGCTTAACGGGATTTCCCGCGGTCTAAATGAAAGTGTGGAACTCATTTAGTTGAGTTTATGAAATTCATCTAGGCTAAGTGAATCAGATAAAAATAACGATGCGGAAGGATGGAGCAAGTGGGATCTTAGCAGATGTTGTTATAATCGACTTTAAGATTTGTTTTAATTAAAACATAAAAACACTTGGAAACTAAGACTTTCTCTAAACCGGAACACTTCTCTCATCTCCGATTTATGACTTCTAAAACTAAACCTCTGCAAACAAGGAGCTCGGAGCATGGTGGGCGGCACGGCCATCGTCATCAATAAGCGGAATCTACATCAACAAAACTTTCTTAGAATTAAATAACCGAGCCATAAGATTTCGAGGTAGTTTGCACTAGTGCGACATAAATCCTCAATCTCTTGTTATGCATTTGCATTGCAAATTAAGCCCTATCAGGTCTTAGGATTCGAGGAAGTTGTACGATACGACATAAACCCTCACATCTTCGAGATTTGTTTGTATGATTGTGTCATACGAATATAAGTCCTAATTAATTAAAATTGGCGAGATCAAAACGTTAAATAAACATTAGGGCTTTCCTAAATTCGAGCGAAACAATAGGATAGTCGGGAAATTACCGAAGTTCGCTTCGAATCCGTGATTTCTCCTACCTTTCTTCCTTTGAATTCCCAAAATAAAATGTTCCAAATTTGATCCATTCCACTATTGAAATTCCAAAATTCAATCCTTGAAAACTTAAACTTTGAAATTCTTGAGAGCGGAACTACGATTATTATCGAGAGTTTTCTTAGGTGATTCCTGTCACTTAAGATGTAATTAACTATAGGGGCTTGCCCTTATAGGGAATTTTAAGAACCAGAGTAATATAAACCACTGTTTAATTCATTTATATTAAGCGAGGGAACTTGTCGGCTTATAAAATTGGTTCGCGAGACCAAACGGATGTCATAAATCTCCTAGTTTATTTAATCGAGCCCCATCATCGAGCGGTGTGTACATTCTTCGGGATGATACACGGTTTGTGGTGCGGTGCTCGTTTATATAAACTATTTGGGATGTGAGATCGGTTTGATTTCATATCTTAAAACTTTTAAACTTAAAATTACTTTCAAAAATCAAATGTTATCTTTAAACTATATATATATTTAAATTAAATTTAAAATATGAAAATTCGCCGAACAATTTCGTAGGCGACCCCTTTCAAAATACAACACATAACCTTAAAATATGCCGACACCATACGAATGGTCGATTCCGGTCCGGTTATGAGGGCTTCGTATTACGCTTCATTGTTCGTACACGGTTACGGTAAATGGTAGGAATATCTTAACATCCCCAGCTCCAGGTGTTATAAATATTAGTCGATTCTGCCTTACGAGACACTTATCGTTTGTAATTCTTTGTCTTTTCGTGTTGAGGATGCTCAGTCGAAGTACGGTTCCCAACGGCGATCATCGGGGTCTTCTAAGCTCATTATTTGTTCGTCGGGCAAGTCGTCGTTTAGAGGCGGTTCTGCAGGTAAAGTGTGTGCTACGAGGAAGTACGCTAAAACTTGTCCCTTTACGGCACGAAGAGGAACAAAAGTTATGTCGAATTGCGATAGTATCATTGACCACTCAGCAAGTCCGCCGGAAAGCGTCGGTCGGGTCATCGAATATTGCGATGGATTAACTTTCGAGATAAGGTTGACCTTATGAGAGAGCATGTAATGCACGAGCTTTTGGGCGGCGAAGATCGGGGCTAAACAATGCTTCTCAATCAGGGGATACTTAACCTCCGTCGGAATTAGACGATGACTTAAGTAATAGAGAGCGTTTTCTTTACCCTCGTCATTGACCTGGGCTAGCAGGGCTCGAAGGGAGTCGTCTAAAGCCGCGGTATAAAGTATCAACGATCACCCAAGCCAGGTGCTGCTAAGACGGGAGGTGTCATTAAATGCGCTTAATGTCCTCGAAGGCCCGGCGGCATTTTCTTCCCAAACGAACTTGGCGTCCTTTTTAACCTGATGCCGAGAAGGGCTGACACCTACGTGACAAATTCGAGATAAAGCATCGAAGATATGCCAACTTTCCTTGAAAGGATCGTAGTTGTTTCAAAGTTTTAGGGGGCGACATTTCTAAGATAGCTTTAATCTTTTCCGGATCGATTTTAATTCCACGATGTCGGACAACAAATCCTAAGAATTTCCCAGAGGTAACGCCGATGGCGCATTTCGAGGATTCATCTTAAGGTTGAATTGCCTTAATCGTTCGAAAACAATTCTCAAATCATACAAGTGATCTTCTTTTAGTTTGCTCTTGATGACCACATCATCCACATAGCACTCGACTTGGTTGTGAATGAGGTCATCGAAAAATCCTCGTCATCGCTCTTTAGTAAGTTGCTCCTGCGTTCTTTAATCCGAAAGGCATCACTGTGTAGCAGTATATTCCGATCGGCGTTCTGAAGGCTGTGAGCTTCTCATCTTCCGGTGCCATCTTTATTTAATTGTATCCTAACGATCCATCCATAAAAGAAGACTTCGTGTGTCGAAGCGATGTCGATCATCAATTACGAAATTGGTAGCGGGAATTTATCCTTTGGGCATGCTTTATTTAAATCTCGGAAGTCCATGCGGATTCGATCTGTCCATTCTTCTTTCTGACTGGCATCACGTTCGCTAACCAAGTCGTGTATTGTTCTTCACGGACAAATTTAGCGTCTATTAACTTCTTAACTTCAGCTATAACTTGTTGTTCAATTTTTAGACGCATTCTTCTGGGAGCTTGTCTGACTGGAACGACAGCGTGATCCACTCCTAGCTTGTGAACTGCAACCTCTGGAGCTAATCCTGGAATTTCATCATAACTCCAAGAAAAACAGTCTTTAAATTCCATCAGTAGCTTGATCATGTTTTCAGAGTCTTCTTTATTGAGTAAGGAGCTAACAAAGGTCGGCTTGAGGTTCTTCGCTAGTACCTAAGTTAACTTCCATTAACTCATCTATTGTAGATTTAATTTCTTCTTCAAACTACAGCGGAGCATCTCCGATTGGTAGATCTTCGAGATCTTCGAAGCTTCCAAGCGATCTTCATTAGGCTCGCAAGTGACAACCAAGCAAAATCCCGTGTCATCAGTCGATCCTACGTGCCGAGATACGAGACCATGTTTTGAATTGGGAGGCCGGCCGACATTATTCCGTAATTTTTCAAAGTGTTGTGATTGACCTTTTGACCATTATCTTGGTAAGACACCACGTTGAATTAAATTATGAACACAGGGAGAGTACCACTCAAAAGGCAATTCCATTAATTCAGATGAAGTAACATCTTCAAATTATACATCATTTTTAGTTTTGGAAGAAGAAGCACCACGGTAGAAATTAATCGGTTTAGTACCGCCACCATGCACCTCCTTGACCACCATACCCTCGACCTTATTAGAGTGGATCTGGGTCAGGGTCATAGTATGCACATAGTGGTTAATCTTTTCGTCATTGATTTGTATTCTTCATTATTTTCGTCTTCAAGAAAGATCTTGAACTGGGGTTTCTTCTGACTTATTGTCGCTGCTTCTTTCTTGATTTCTTCTTCTTCGGAACTGTTCTCCCAATCAACATCGATGATCGGTTTCTTACGTCAGTTGTTCCACCGTTTCTTCCACGACCTCGTCCCCGGCCTCGACCTCGGGTGCGAGTTACGGAGAAACCTTCACCATCTCGTCGTAAGGGAGTGGTGATTAGCTGATTGGACAAGAATTTCGGGTTCTTCATCGTCTCGAAACTTCTTTTACTTCATTTGGTATGGTATTTACGGAGTAGTTTTCTTCGAAGGCACGTAGTAGGCTGCATTTTGTGAATTCCGATTTCGTGTACGGAGAACGGTTGCGGGTCACCTTTGATACACTATTCTCCTCCTTCATAATATTTTATGCAATCGGTGCGAGACGAAGGTACCATCCGGTTCTCATGGGTCCATGGCCGACCCAGTAGAGTGTTGAACGATGTCTCAAAATCAATTATATGGAGAGCTCTTTCTCCTTTCTGATTGAAGCCTCTTAATAACATCTTGTCTGCTTCAAGTTCGCGAGCATCAATTTCCAAATATGCTAACGTCCAGAAGATTCATTATGTTGATTGATGCCCCGGATCGACTAACACCACGGATAGCGTAAACTTTCCAATAGTGAGTCGAAATGTACAACGGTCGGTTGTGATCGAGTGATTCCAAGTAGTAGATCATTGTCCAGTGAAGGTAACACCTCGCTGTTCTTTTAACGAGCAAACCTCGTCTGAGGAATTACCGTCCATTTAAGCTAAACAAATTTTTGGATCAAGTAAGGCCTTGATCAAAGTTTCTCTCATCTCCTTTGACAGGATCAGAGCGTCGTAGATGCTCGGTTTGGTCAGTAGCTTCCTAAGATGGGCAAGCACGTTATAATCCACTTTATTACCAGGCTCCTCAGTCTCTTCCCGAATGGGCAATTCTTCCGCTGGGGTTGGCTCTTCCTGAGCAACCACCTGCTTTCCTTTATCCTTTGGACCCATTCTCGGGGGTAGAACTTTTCCGCTTCTTAGATTGACTTCGGTTATTTCTTCGCATACGAGTGCTGAATCTGCCGGTGTCTCCTCTTGAATCGGAATGACTGGCTCTTCTGAAGTTGCTTAGGAATCTGATAAATCCAATTCCATCATGATTGGAGTTCCTCGGAATTCACGAAATGGACTCGTTGCTTGTTGAGCTTTCGTAGCCATCCTTGTGAACGTCTTCTCCTTCGTCGGGGTCGTTGAGGTTTTGTATGATTTGAGAATTGTAATTTGTATCAAAATCGAGATCCCAATTAGGTTGGTTATCGTTAGTTACGTAATCGTTAGAAACAGTTAAAATGTAGCCAACACCATAACTCTTATCATTATAAGATCCCGCCGGGCGAGCAAATAATCATACGAGTCGGAGGTCCGAGGGATTTCTCCCCGAATCGGAAACAACCATCCTAGTATAAGCGACCTCTAGTCTACCCTTCGGAGCCTTGGTCTTCTTCTCTTCCACAATCTTCTCCTCCTTCGGGGCGGTTCTTCGATCGCGAGTGATAGTGCGGGCTCGACGGGTTTCAAACTCCGAGTTGAAGCGCGCACGAAGCGGTTTGGATGTGGTCCAAAATTTTCTTTGAAGACTTTGTACGAGACGAGTACTCCATCCATCATCAATCGTGTATGGGTCTATCGGAACAATAGGATCCGTCGACATAACATTAACGGAACCTCCTTTTGGGGCTCCTTCATGTACTCCTTCGGGATCGTTATGTTCCCTTTCGGAGATTATCATCAAGCCGACTCTTGAAAGTGATGCAATCTTCTATCTTTTGTCAGAGCATCCGATGGTAGGGACGGTAGTTCGGATGATCCTTCTTGTCGACTTCTTCGGCCTTTTGGGCTCCGGTAGTTGTCATTAAAGCTGCAGAACATCTTGGCCACTGCATCAGCCTTGAAGGGATATTCCTTATTCAAGAGCTCCTTCATGGTGTATAATGGGCGAGGCGGAGGTTGATCATGCTGCCGTGACTGATAACTTGGTTGAGGCTGCTGATAACTCTGTTGCGGTTTTTGGTAAGTCCGTTGTGGTGGTTGATAACTCGGATGTGGCCGCTCTGCTTGTATTTGCCGTTGATTGCTTTCCCTTATCGACTGCCGCAACTATTCACGATTTCTTCTCGAATGCTTTTACGGGCTTACGCTTATCGGTCTTGTCAACGAAACTCAGCTGTTTTGCCTCCTCTTGCAAGCTCCCGGCCTTGCTAAGCAACTTCTTGAAAGTCTTGATCGTGAATCCTTTAAGAAGAAGTGCTTATCGGGCCATAGATACTCTTCAGTAGGATATCAACTGCATGCTGTTCCTGAAGCTGGGGTTCACATTTCATGCTTAAGTTCCTCCATCGAAGTATGTAGTCCGCTAAAGTTTCGTTAGGTTTCTATTGCTCTACCACTAGATCACCGATAGTGATGTGGTGCCGAGCACCGACAAACCGCTTAACGAAAAGGTTTTCTAATTCGAAAATGTCTTAGCCGAACCATTCGGCAATTCCGCATACCAATCGAAAGTAATCCACGACGAGCTGCCGACGAACCGACGAAAGAGTAAAGCATCGCTCCCACCAGGCATTGCGACAGCGGCACGAAAATGTGCGACATCTTGCGGGGGTTTCCCGTACCATCAAAAGTCTTGAATAGACGTGGTACGAAACCTTTCGGGTATTGGACTACATCGAATTCTTCGGGGTAAGGTCTACCCGTCCGAATGGATGCTCCACTCTTAGGCGAGCTAATGCTTCTCTCCCTGCTTGTTTTATCATGTTCTTAATATCTTTTCGGGAATCATGCTCTGTGCGGAATCTTTCTTTGGTTGTTCATCTCTATTGACGGATGTAATCTCTTTCCCTCCATCTGCGATGTGAATGATCTCTGGGGGTGTTTTTGAGGCTGAAGCTGACTCTGGAGAGTGGCTAAGGCGGCTGCCATTTCTTCCATCCTCTTTGCCATTTGAGAAATCGTATCATCTTTTTCTCGAAGATGTGCTCTCATTACTTCGGTTCGTCCTTTACGAAGGCCGATGAGCTCCTTGCGAAGGCGACGATGCTCGGGTCTCGACCATATTGATCTCGGCATACTTGTTCATCCATAAATTCGATGAATCAACTTCGGTTCCTAATTTTTCTTCTCTTTCCTTTGCCAACCGTCGGATGTACGTCCTCGGCTTTCCTATGGCATCCTCGAGTGGTCTTTTCCAAACGGTTTCACGGTTGTCATGTGATATCTGTTGAACTTCATTTTCAAGAGTTTCCTTTAATGCAGTAGCACTTTCTTCAGATTCAGGTTCTCTGACGAGACTCTTCTTTCCAGAACATTGTGTTAGTATCAGTTCAGCAATAATAGGTTGCCACACCATCCTTCTTACAGTAGAAGGCCTAGGACCAGATGGTATGTCGGCTGTACGCTGGTAGGTAGTGTCCTCCCTAATATGGTGACCCGATATGACAACAGGCGAACTTCTCTCAATAGCTCGCACTTTCTTCCTTGGCCTCTCTGGAGCAGTGACGGGGTCTACTCGCGGTCCAAGGCAGGATTTTCTTCGGTACTCGTCCCATCCTTCTTAAGATCTACGATACGGGGCACCCTTCTTTCTTTGCTAGCTTCTCCACTACGGCTTGCAGTCGGGCAAGCGGCGTAGTGTTGGCCCTCTTCCTCTTACAGTCACTATAGTATGCAGGTCGGGGTAATGCACTCCAGACATCTTCTTCATCTGATGCAGCAGATAGAGGGTGGAATCTACTCCCTCTCAACAGCGGTGAAATTTCAGGCAGTTCTTCCTCTTCCTCAGGAATCTTTTCCAGAAAAGCAACTTCAGCAGCCTTGGCCTTCTCAATCCTTGCGATCTTTCTGCTCCTATTTCTTCTTTGAGTCCACGTTAAGGGTGTAACTCTTGAGCCCGGACCCTATCTCGAAAACGAGACGGTATTGCGGCAAAATCTGAACCCTCCAAGGTTACAGGCTCATCACCGACTTGGACTTCTTTTCCTTTCAGTTTGGCAGGAGCTGAGGTCGGTGTAGAGATGACCAGAACGGTGGGGGTAGAGATAACAATCCTCTTACGAACAGCAGTGTTTCTTTCAACTGGGACCCTTTGTAGGGGAGGGAACTCTTGAGCCGATTTCAGGTTGAAATCAATTATGGGTTCCTCTGTTTCTGGTACTTTGTTCATTAGTGCGAAAAGAGTAACGTCAGCGAACTTAATGTCTGTATTGTCGAACCCTTGTCCAAAACGAATGACCGCGTCATTAGGCAGCTCGTCCTTGTAAACAGCCAGAGTACATCCCGTTGGTGAAGGAGAAAATCGGCTTTGGTGCGGACATTTTCTACGGGGTAGATTCTAAGTGTCAGTTCCGATTTATGCTTCCTTTCGTCGGGACGAAGAAAGAGAGGAAATTCTCTAAAAGAGTCCGAACACATTTTCGTTTATCTTTTCGTTTCCTTATTAAAGTATTTCAGATTCTCGTTTTATTCATGTATTTGTGGTTTAACAGCAAGTTCATTTATTAAAGGGTTTGTTTATTAGAAAATTTGTTCATTAGGAATGAAACAGTTAACAAGGGAAAGGTAAAAGGAAAGGTAAGGGCCCCAATCCAGAATTGGAAAGGAAGAGAGAGTCTAACAAGGCTTCTCGACCCGAAGAACCGCTCCTAAGCTAACACTTATTAGGGGTCCACCCCACCTCGAAAGAGGCAAAAGGACTTCGGAACCTCTCTGTTTAGGGGTGTCTAAACGGTGGCTTCAAACCCGAGAGAGTTGAGTATACCTATTCATGACGAAATGAACGTGGTATACCAACGGAAAGAATGGTAGTTTGGTCCAAAGGGGCATGGACTCACTACTGGATTTATGAAAGCAAAACCATCGATCAAAATGGAGAGAGGAACTAGTCCCAGAGTGGAGTCACCGGAAATTATCGGCATATTTTTTTAGGTTGTGTTTTGAAAAGGGGTAGCCTATAGAAATTGTCGGCGAATTTTAAATTTTAAATTTAATTTAAATATATATAATTTGGAAAGTAGCATTTGATTTTGAAAATAATTTTATGTTTGAAAATTTTAAGATATGAAATCAAACCGATCTCACATCCCGAATAGTTTAAATAAATGAGCACCGTATCACAAACCGTGTATCTATCCTGAGGAATAGACACACTGCTTGACGATAGAGCTCGATTAAACAAACTAAAAGAGTTGTGACATCCGTTTGGTCTGCGAACCAATTTTATAAGCCGACAAGTTCTCCTGCTTAATATAAAGGAATTAAGCAGGGTTTATATTACCTGGGTTCTCAAAGATCCCTATAAGGGCAAGCCCCTATAGTTAATTACATCTTAAATGTCCGAATACACTTAAGAAAACTCTCGATAATGATCATTGGTTTTGCTCTCGAGAATTTCAAAGTTTAAAGTTTTCAAACAATTGTATTTTAGAAATTTCGATAGGGAATAGCTCGAATTTGGAACGGTTTATTTTAGGAGTCCAAAGGGAGAGAAGCGAGGGATGTCGCGGACCGAAGTGAACTTCGATGACTTCACGACTATCCTATTGTTTGGCTCCAATTTGAGAGAATTATTTAATGTTTCAATCCTATCAATTTTAATTAATTAGGACTTATATTTGTATGACGTAATCACACGAAAGGCCTCGAAGATGTGAGGGTTTATGTCGTACCAAATGACTACCTCGGAGTCCTAAGATCGGTTAGGACTTAATTTGCATAATATGATTATGCAAATGCCTAATGAAAAGTTGAGGATTTATGTTGCACCAGACATACTACCTCGAAATCCTATGGCTTGGTTATTTAATTCTAAGAAAGGTTTTGCTGAAGTAGACTCGAAGTTTTGTTGATGACGATGGCCGTCGTTGCCCACTGTAATCCAAGCTCCTTGTTGTTGCAGAGGTTTAGTTTTAGAAAGTGAAAATCAAGAGATGAGAGAAGTGTTTTGGTTTAGAAAATTCTTAAGGTTCGGGTGTTTTTTAACATTTTGTTAGGGGAATCTTAAAGTTGGTTATAGCAACATCGGTTAAGATCCCATAGTTCCATCATTCAGGCACAGTTATTTTTATCGGATTCACTTAGTCCAAATGAATTTGCTAAACTCAACTAAATGAGTTCCACACTTTCATTTAGACCGTGGGAAATCTCGTTAGCAACACGTATGTTACATCATCCGAGGTATTCCCGATCATCCAACAAGACGTTTTAATTTAATTGTAGTTGTAGTTTTGTTGTTCTGTTTGTGATTAAATTTTGAGTTGTTTTATATTTTTAATGTTGTGGCGGTGAATTTTATATTTTTTGATTTTAATTTAGTTTTGGATTTTAGTTTTGTGGCTATCCTAAAAGTTTCGGTTTTCGTGCGGGGTGACATTCTTGTTTAATCATGCAAGAGAAGTAAAGTGCGATGCGGGTAAATAAATCGCAATAAAATAAAAGCGTACTCGGAGAGTTCTCGTCATTCCGACTGTACTTAAAACACATGTCGGAGCATTTATATATTTCGAGGAATGAGCTCGAGAAAAGCTAAGGGAAGGTTACGGTTGTCTACCAAAATCCTAATCCTATTGCTAGTCACTTCCTATGACGTACTAGGTTCTTGTGTTTTGTTAAGGATGATTTTCTTCACCGAAGAACAATGAAGTCTCACTTGTTCTTTTAAAACATCCCATCAAGTTAGAGAAGTGCTCTGATCGAATTCGAACATCTTCTTAAACATTGTAGAGATTATTTTAAGTTCAGTTAATTTCATTGTGGTGATGAATTAATCACCCAGATTACTTTAATGTTCTGATCATATTTGACTCTTGCTCAGTGAGTTTGGATGTTTGATTATCTGATGAATGATGTGACATCTCACTTGATACTCTATGTAAGAATTATGTGGGTGGAAGCCTTTAGGGCAGGTTAGGTTATTAGGAAACTTAACCATCTTATTTAGATTTAAGTTGGTTTTCTTTAAGATTAATTATAATATTTTAGTTTAATTATGATTGTCTTATGTTATTTCAATTTGATTGTGTAATTTCAAAAGTTGACTTGACTATTCTAAAATTGTCTTAACTTTAATTTTAGTTATATTTAATTTAATTGTGTTGATTTTGAAGTTGATTTTAATTTAGTTGTATTAATTTAATTGTGATTTAAAGATGATTAAATTATTTTAAAATTGCTTTAATTTAATTATATTTAATTTGAATTGTTTTGAATTAATCATGTCATTTTAAAATTGTTTTTTTTAATTTAATTAATTATATTATTTTAAAATTATTTATATATTTTTTTATTAAATTGTCTTAGAAATTATTTTAATTTGGTTATTTAATTTATCTTAGTTTTTATTAATGAATTATTAAATTAATATTAAGTGGTATTTGATTTCCATCATTAATTGGGGGTTAAGATTAATAAATTAATATCTTCCAAGATTAAACCCCTTCACTTAATACATTCTCTTTTAATTGACTTCAAATTTTTAATAATTTAAGAAATTAGAATCATTTTGTTTATATTGGAAGAGTGATAAATGGGTTTCTACCCTTTAATTCCTCATGTCTCAATCATCTAAGGAGATTAATTAGGATCATTCATTACCCATTACCCATAATTAAGCCTAAATATTGATTAAGGCTAAATTTCAATAATTACCATTTTGCCCCTTAGAGCTTGTTCACTTCATAATTCATTAAATATAACTCAAATGACTTTAAAATTTTTATGTCACCTTACTCATGGGTCAATTAAAATATCGGAGGAGAAAATGTGATTTTTCCATTTTTTTAATTTAATTTATATATTTATTTTAATGAAAATAAGGGGTTTCGATGAAAATTCAATAACATGGCCAAGGTAAAGTTTACGTCGCTTAAGAAAATTATGAGATGCCCTATTGACTAGAGGACTACTTGGACCAATTTTGGTGATTTTTGAATTATATTTTATTTGTTATAATTATTTTAAGTTTTGGAGTATTAATTAATTATAAAATAAAATTGAAGTTGAAAATTAAGTTTTATATTTTTTTTAAATCTCTCTGACCTTAAAGAACTCAGAGAAACAAATTTTATATTTTTCTGATTTTTCTTTGATTTATTCGAATTAATTGGTGCAAAGGTTGGAAAATCTATTTTTTAATATTAAAAATTATCTTAAGCCCTTAAAATTCAATATCTTAACCTAGGGACTTAGGAGAAATATTTGGTTGGTTCCTAAGTGATCAGGAGACCAAATATGACATTTTTATGAATTTTAATATTTTTGTGATTTTTTTAATTTTTTAATTATTAAAATATTAAAAATAGGGTTAAAAATGAAAATTTTTAGAAAATTCTAATTTTAATTTTATTAGACTCTTACGATATCGAGAAACCCCAAACCGATTTGGTTAATTTTTAAAGTGTATTTTGGGTTTTATGAATTTTTTAATTTTAAAATGGCTATATCACTTAATTAATTCATTTAATGGCTTAAATTATTTCCAATTGACTTGAAATTTTTATGTGAGGTTCTTTACATCCTAGGTGATAGTGGAGAATTGTTTTCAAGTGATTTTGATGTGTGGTTACTCCTATTTAATTAAAGTTCAGTTTTGCGTGTTTAGGCTAATTAGAGTTATTTTTAAAGAATTAAGTAAGACCATAATTTTCCTAGGGTCCTCTGGTCATAAGCTACCTCCCCTAATTTTCTTAGAATTTATTGAACATGCTAATTACTGGAATTAAAACATCGAAACAGACACACAAATTTGGAAAATCAATAACTTGCCATAGAGATGACCTCTGGTCTTGAAAAATTCAGGGAATGTTCCCAAGAACAGAGGGTACAAAAGCCCTATGGTCTCATGCCATGGTGAATTATATACATGCATGGAGAATTAAAATACTAAAATAAGTAAATGATTAATTAAAAATAAATTACTCATCAAAATAACTTAATTCTTTTCCCACATTGTTCTCCTCTGTTCACTGAGCAAGAGGGTATTTTTCTTTTATTTTTTTGATTTTTTCATGAAAAGTTATGATTTTTTGAAGTTCAGGGCATTTAAATAAATAAAAAATACCCTATTTTTCTACTTATCCACGCGGCGCCGTGTCAACCTTAGCAGCTCCGAACTCTCTACGCGGCGCGCCTTCATTCGATGCTGCCTTCCACCTCAGCGCCACGCGGCCTCGCGATTCCACTCCATGCCTCCGTCCGATGCAATCTGGATAGTCCATTCGATACACGCACGATCCGACGGTTCCTGGTCATCGTCTACGACTGGTGTGTCCCGAGAGCCATCCACACTAAAACCCTAAGATCTCCCTCATTTCTTAACTAATTTACATGAAATTTGATCCTATGTGTTCGTCTAGACTAGAGCTACAAATCCATACGGCGAACATGCATTGAAATCGACTCAAACAAAATGGAGAATCGAAAGAAGCTCTCGGGAAGGAGGAGTTCCATATTTTGGCTCTGAGAAGTGAAGCTTTAATCAGAGGGGCTTGACACGTTCGTTGGAGCTGGGGAGCACTAGGGATGAAGCCTCCGAGTCTCGGTGAAATGTCTAAACCCGATTTCCACCAAGTCCGATTTCAAAGCTTGGCCGATAGAAGGAATGGTCGGCCTGGTGAGGGGACTTTTGCTGGGGAACTTCTTCTCTTGGTCTGGTGAAGGTGTAGGGTCAATCAATTTGATGATTGGCTCGCTGTGGTGAAGTGTCCTAGTTTTGGGCTCAAAATTGAACTCAGAAGTTGAGCTCACAGAGGGGGTTTTAGGGCTAGATTTCAGTGGGGCTCAAGTGCTCTATGTTAGGAGAAGGGTGTGGAGTGATTTTGACAGAGTTTTGGTAAGGTTTGTTTCATCACCCTCTTTGGCCGAGAGGGAGGTGAGTTTAAATAGGCATGGCCATGGCGGATTTCAGGGAGGTTTGAAGGCTGGGATTTGCTGCATAGGGGAGGAGAAGAACAGCCACAATGGCCATTTGGGTTGGGACAGCTCAGCAAGCAGGTTTGAATTTTTTGAATCCAAGTGAGGCTCTCGGCTTTGGTGGCTGGCCGGCCAGAGTCAGGTCACCCTAATGGTCAAAAGAGTCAGGGTTGGGGTTTGGTGCAAACAATTAGCATTGGCCATGTGTAAAGGACTTGATTCAAGTGGAATGGGGGAAGTGGCTCTTTTGGGCTCGAATGGGTCGAGTCATGTTTTGGGGCTTGGTGCACCCCCGAGGCTTGACCTTGGAGCTGAGGGAGAGTCACTTGGGTCAGCTAGGAAAAGGTGGTGAAGTCCCCTTCCAAGGTGATGTGGCTAAACTTGGTTAAAGTGTAACATGAGTGGGGTTAAAAAGGTTTAGTGAAGGTTTAAGAAAGAAACTCCTTCCTTTGCCATTAATGGCTTGGTGAGGTGGAAAGATCTCCCATGGCTTCATGTGGCTTGACACAAAGCTCCATGGCTTGCTTATGGCTTGGGAAAAGGTTGGCTCATTTTCATGGAAAAGGGTTTTAGGAATTTTTGGCATTTATGGGTGATTTTAGCATGAGGCTTAATTTAGGATTATTTGATGATTGATTTAGGACTTAGAGGATGATATCAATTAAAGGGATGGTGATGAGAATTTGTTATATGGGCTTTGGAATAAATTTTAGGCTTTTAAATTTGGTGAAAGATGGGCTTTTAAAATGTTTAAGGGGATGGGCCTTCAGGTTTTAAAATAAACTTTTGGATAAAAAGGTTTGGTAAAAATTTATGACAAATAAATGTTGCTTTTAGTTTAGGACTGTGTTATGAAGGTTTTAGAAAAGATTTGAGGTCATTTGGAGTTGAATTGGATTTAATTTGGGCATTTCAATAATAAGAACAAAGTGGGTCAAAATGGGCTAACTTGGGCTAAAGTTGGGCTAATGTTAGTTTTTATGTAAAATTAATGTTGTAAAATGTTTATGGAGGTGTAACAAAGAGTTTTCAATTTTGGTTGGGTCTTGATTTTAGGATTTGGGCTTGTTTGTGTTCATGATTGGTTTAGGCCAATTTAGAGAATTTTGGCTTAAGTTAAGCTTGGGTGAAGTTTGGGTTCAAATTTGGGGCAAATCAAGTTAGTGTTTTGTTTTTAGGGATGTCATGAAGGTTTTAGAAAAGATTTGGGGCTAATTGGAGTTGAGTTGGGCTGGTTGGGCAAGTTTAGGTCATGGGCCAAAATTGGGCTTTAAGCTTCAAATTGAAATTGGATCCACATGTTGATAAAATTGGGTTTGAATTTGGTTTAAATTGATATTGGGGATATTAAATTGAAGTTCAGAATTGAATTGGATCAAAATTGAGATCAATTGGAGTGATTTGGTTGAACATTGGGTCCACTTAAGTTAAAAAAGGGTCAAATTTGGGGTTTTGGTAAAAGTGGGCTAAACTGACAAAATTGGCCTATGGTGTAGTTGAACAAAATGAAATTGGGAATATTTGGGATTTTCTGGAATTTTCTGAGAATTTTTGGAATTTTTGGATTTTTGGGCTAAAAGGGTAATTTGGGTATTTGGAGGTTATTTGGAGGGCATTGGGGTATTTTGGTGGGTTTAAGAGGTGAGAATTGTTTCAAAATATTTTTTTAGGATTTTTGGGAATTTTGGGTAAATTTTGTGAAATTTTGGAGAATTTTGGGGTTGTAGGGTCAATTTGGGCAATTTGGGGAAGGTTTGGTGGGTTTAGCGTCCCGGGGGTCAAAAAATTGAAATCTGAGAAAAATGAAGATTGATTAGGTGTGAGTGAAATGAAACCATTTGGTTGAGCCATGAAGCCATATTAAGCTCACAAGGGCCATGAGAGGGCTCATTTTAGGCACTCAATATGTTGTTCCTAACCATCTTAGCCAGGGGCTTAGGGGTTAAGGTCTATTCATATGAATCACCTACATGAGTCAGGGAGTTGAGTTTGGTGAAAGTAGCTTTAGGGTTTAGAATTTGTGTGAGAGTGTGGTGTGTGCAAGCTTACCCTTACCAGGACCAGACCACCCAGGGTAATCCTAAGGCCAAAGAGTCCTATAGGAATCATCCTTTAAACCTCCACATTTGATCTTAACCCTCCGAGTGGCACGGGGGTTTACAATCAAAATTGTGGGGTTTGAAGGAGCAAGAAGTGTTTGAATTTCTAAGTGGTGGGTCCCATTTCTAGTCCTCTAGAATAGTCAAAGGGAAAACTTATGGCTAGATCCTAAGCACTAAGGAGAGAGAGATCAGACCTCACCAAAAATGAGGTCAACAACGATGAAAATCTTTTTTGTTGACTTGCATTGCTATCAATTTCTGTTTTATGTTAATGTCAAGGAGTCGCCACTCTCTTTCTCTATCTATTGCCCTAATTCTTATCTTACCTAGACTTATTGTTAGAAGTCTTTGGAGAATTTGAAGAAGGATTAATCATGATAAAGATTGAGAGAAAATGAGATCAAAATGATAATCTCATAGAACAAGTCTTCAGATTATGTAATTACTGATGTTTTTCGTATAAGAAAATCATATGAAGATCTTGGGTAACCAGAGAGGTCTTGTAGGTGAAATACCTATCATGAGTTCTTTAATCTCTAATAGGAGCATGCTCTTATAGTTAATTACATCCTGAACAAATAATACTGCCTAGGAAAACTCCCGATTAAGGTTAACATTTATCCTCAAAAAAGTGTAAGTGTTGTCGTTGCTTTGTTTATGTTGGAAGTTTGCCATTTTGTCATTTTGTATGTCATGTCGGGTGTCATGTGATGTCGCAATGTCATGTCATTGTGTCATTTTGTCTTGTTGTGATGTTGTTTTGTCATATTGCATTTTGTTATGTCATGATGTCGTGGTGTCGTTTTGTCAAGTTGTTATATTGTCATCATGATGTCATGATATTGTCGTGTCGTGTCGTTTGGTTTTATATCATGTTGGTTTTGATTGTTTTAATCTTATCATTATTTTGTGTTTGTTAAGGTCATTTTTTCGTAGTTATGTTTTATTGTCATTTCATTTAATTTATCATTATTTTTTTCTGGTTGTTGTTATATTGATTTTTCGTTTGTTTTGGAAGTGTCGATTTTATGTTAGATGTCATGTAGATGTCAATGTCAATGATTTTGTCGTATCATGTCAAGTGTCGTTTTTGTTTGTTTTGGTTTAGTATCATGTCATGTCATGTGTTATGTTGGGATGTCATAGTTTGTATGTCATGTCATATCATAATATAATGTCGTAATGTTTTATTTCATAAGATGTCGTGATTAATATCTCGATTTGTCATGAGATATTTTATCTCCTATAAGAAGATGTCGTTATTATATCATGAGATACTATAACATTATTTATTTATTTTTATTATTTTGTTTATGATTTCCTTTTGTTTTAAGTTTTGGTTTTGTGGCCATCTCAATTTTATTTTGTCATGTCATTTTATCATTTATTTGTTTTTGGTTTAGTGTCATGTCATCATTTTGTTGTGGTATGAAAATGTCGTTGTAAGTTGATGTGATGTCGATGTCAATGTTAATGGTTTTGTCATTTTATTTCAGATTTCATGGCTAACCTAAAAGTCCAGTTGTCTTTGTTGTCATGTCATTTTTGTTTTGTTGTTTGTAGAAAGTTTAGGTTTTATGGCTATCCTAAAAGTTCTGGTTTTGTCATCAATGTTCCGTCGTCAACGTCCTGCAAAACAGAGTAAGCACACCCTATAACATGCAAAGAAAATCTAAACGAAACTTCATGTCTTCAGCCTGCAAAGAAAATAAAGTTAGAAACAATGTCATATCAAAAAATTTAGCTCACCAGGTCAAAGTGTCTGTTGATCCAGAGTTGCCGGATGTCCAAATGTGGTTGAGATGTCGTTTTAGATTTATGTTAATTTGTTTTAATTTTAAATGCAATTTTTGTTGAATGTCGATTTAGATTTATGTCAATTTATGTTTCATGTTTTATTTGTCTTAAATGTCGATTTGGTTTGGATTTTGGATTTTATGTTGATTTGGAGTTAATTTTGGATTTTATGTCGATTTGAGTTTTATTTTGAGGTTTTATGTCGATTTTTAATTTTATGTCGAGTTTAAGTTCAATGTGGGTCGAACTTTAAGAATTATGATGTCGTATGTTAAGTTAAATTCGATACAGGTCAAACTTAAGAACTATGTCGGTTTATGTCGTGTTAAGTTCGATCATGTCGATTTATGTCGAATTATATCAATTTAAGTTGAGTTATATTGAGTTTGGTTTGAAATGTCAATTAATGTCATTTAATGTCAGTGTTTGTTGAATTTGGTTTAAAATGTCGATTAAAGTCGGTTAATGTCGGTGTTTGTTGAATTTCGTTTAAAATGTCAGTTAGTATCAAATTATGTTTGAGTTATGTTTGAAATGTCGATTATGTCGATTTTTGTTTTGAAATGTCAAATTTATGTCGTTTATGTCGATCTTTGTTTTGAAATGTCAAATTTATGTCGTTTATGTCGATTTTTGTTTTAAAATGTCAAATTTATGTCGATTGTATTGATTTATGTTTGAAATGTCAAATTTATGTTGATTATGTCGATTTGAGTTCAATTTTATCGATTTAGGTTCAATTTGGGTTGAACCTAAGATTTATATCGATTTAGGTTCAATTTGGGTTGAACCTAAGGTTTATGTCGACTTTTGTCTGTTTAAACTTGGTTTCAGATTTTGATCTTGATTTGAGTTTAGTTTTAAGTTTTATGTCGATTTGAGTTTGGTTGAAATTCTATCTTCATTAATCATAACATCAGATAACACCTTCCCCAAACAAACTTAAGCTCATCCAAAGTCCTCCCATGGCTATAAATAGGACCCAAACCCAAGCATATGGAACAGAAAAAAAAAATTTCTAGAGGTTTATAGACTGCCCAAACTCTCTTGCTCCCAAGATCAAAAATCTTCCTTAGAGCCTAGACAATAAGCCTCAGCCAAGGCATGACCCAATTAGCAACCCTATAGAGCCAATTTGGTCAAACCGAGCCAAAATTACAAATCAGCCACATTTGGTCTTGCACCTATATAGACCCGATTCGAGTCCAAATTTAAGTGAGGTTCATGTATGTTGAACATAAAGTTTAAATTTGACTTAGGTTTAACTTGGGTTGAACCTAAGTATAGGTTAAGGTTAGGTTCATGTATGTTGAACCTAAAGTTTATGTTTGACTTATGTTTAACTTGGGTTGAACCTAAATATAGGTTAAGGTTAGGTTCATGTATGTTAAACCTAAAGCTTAAGTTTGACTTAGGTTTAACTTGGGTTGAACCTAAGTATATGTTAAGATTAGGTTCATGTATGTTGAACCTAAGGTTTGAGTTTGATTAAACCTTAATTGGTTAAGGTTTAATAGATTAATTAAGTCTAATGTGGTAGACTTATTTAGAGTTTAAGTTTGATTAAGTCTAATTTAGTTAAGACTTAATGATTTAATTTGGTCTAATGGGTTAGACCTAATAAGGGTTTCGGTTTGTCTTAAACCTAATGTTTAAGTTGTTAATTAAGTTTAATTAGTTCTTAAACTTAATATAAGTTTGATTTTGTATTAAACCTAATTTAATTAAGGTTTAATGGATTAACTAAGTTTAATATGTCCTTAAACTTAATTAAAGGTTTAATTTTTTGTATTAAACCTAGTTTAGTTAAGGTTTAATAGGTTAATTAAGTTTAATATGCCCTTAAACTTAATTAAAGATTTGATTTTTTATATTAAACTTAAGGTTTTGTCAATTAATTAAGTTTAATGTGTCCTTAAAATTAGTTAATGGTTTGATTTTGTATTAAACCTAATTTAGTTAAGGTTTAATGAGTTAATTAAGTTTAATATGTCCTTAAACTTAATTAAAGATTTGATTTTTGTATTAAACTTAAGGTTTAGTTTAATATGTCATTAAACTTAATTAATGGTTTGATTTTGTATTAAACCTAATTTAGTTAAGGTTTAATGGGTTAATTAAGTTTAATATGTCCTTAAATTTAATTAAAGATTTGATTTTGGTATTAAACCTAATTTAATTAAGGTTTAATGGGTTAATTAAGTTTAATATGTCCTTAAACTTAATTGAAGATTTGATTTTGTATTAAAACCTAAGGTTTGATGATTTAATTAGGCTTAAGTTGTTTTTAAACCTAATTATTGTTTGATTTGAGTTCTTTTAAGTTCGGATTAATCACTTGCTTAATCCATGATGAAATGGATTAAATATGTGAAGGAAAGGTTTTGAATTATTAATTTTAAAATTAATAAATCTTAACCTTGTTTCAAAGTGTCTTTTAGATTGATTTGATGGCTTGAGAATTGATTTTTTAGGATTGTTATCTGTCATCCTAAGTTCTCAATCATTTTGTATTTTAATTTTCCAATTTTTCTAATTTTATAATTATTTTTGAAAATAATTACAAAATATCATGGAAATTAGGAAATCAAATTCTAGAGAGCTATCCTAGCCTTAGAAAAATCAGAAGATGTGTCTACGGACTTAAAGGTTCTTCCCTAAAAATTTCATATTTTTCTGATTTGTAAATGATTTTTAATAATTAAAATACTCCAGAGAGTATTTAATTATTTAAAAATTAAATACTGAGACTAAAATTATGATTTTGGTCTCATAATTTTCTTCTCTTCAAGAGCTTTTTAGAAGTTTTTTTATTTTATTTTTAGGAGCTCTGGATCAAAAGATATGGATTTTTGAAGATTTTAAGGATCTTCTGAATTAATCCAGCTCAAATTTAAACTTTAGGTTCAACATACATGAACCTAACCTATACCTATACTTAGGTTCAACCCGATTTGAACCTAGGTTAAACCTTTTAATGTTCAACATACATGAACCTAACCTTAACCAATACTTAGGTTCAACCCAAATTAAACCTAAGTCAAACTTAAACCTTAAATTCAACATACATGAACCTAACCTTAACCTAACTTAAGTTCGACCCACATTGAATTTAAGTCCAAACCTAAACCTTAGGTTCAACTCAACTTGAACCTAAACCAAACTTAACTTAGGTTCAACCTGACATGAACCTAAGTCTAACCCAAACCTAACTTAAGTCCAACCCATATTAGACTTAAGTCAAACCATACTTAGGTTCAACCTGACATGAACCTAAGTCTAACCCAAACCAAACTTAAGTCTAACCCCATATTAGACGTAAGTCAAACCATACTTAGGTTCAACCTGACATGAACCTAAGTCTAACCTAAACCAAACTTAAGTCTAACCCATATTAAACTTAAGTCAAACCATACTTAGGTTCAACCCAACATGTACCTAAGTCTAACCTAAACCTAACTTAAGTCTAACCCATATTAGACTTAAGTCAATCCATACTTAGGTTTAACCTGACATGAACCTAAGTCTAACCCAAACCTAACTTAAGTCTAACCCATATTAGACTTAAGTCAAACCAAACTTAGGTTCAACCTGACATGAACCTAAGTCTAACCTAAACCCAACTTAAGTTTAATCCATATTAGACTTAAGTCAAACCATACTTAGGTTCAACATGACATGATTCTAAGTTTAACACAAACCTAACTTAAGTCTAACCCATATTAGGCTTAAGTCAAATCATACTTAGGTTTAACATGACATAAACCTAAGTCTAATTTAAACCTAACTTAATTTCAACCCACATTGAACATAAGTCCAAACCTAAACCTTAGGTTCAACCTAACTTGAATCTAAACCAAAACCTAACTTAAGTTCAACTCATATTGAACTTAAGTCAAAATCTAAACCTTAGGTTCAACTGACAATAAACCTAACTCAACTCAACTCGACAAAAACCTTAGGTTCAAATGACAACTAACTCAATTCAACTTGATATAAATCTTAGGTTCAGCTAACAATGAATTGCAAAACTCCAAGAATTTCCATCATGTGCTTAACCATAGTAAAGATTGGGTTCAAGTGATGGCTTACTTTCATTGGTTCATTTGGGAGGTGTGGAGATTGGCTCAAAGGCTGTGAATTAATCTCCCCTATTCATGTTTTAACATTTTTTTAATGGCATTAAGGAGAAAGAGCCACCTTAGCCCTCTTACTCATCTCATGCACCAAAGGATCATCATGGTGTTTAACCATGGTGAAGGCTTGATTCAAGCTTTGTCTTTCTTTAATTGGTTAATTTGGGAGGTGTGGAGATTGGCTAGAATGTCTTAGATCAGCCCTCCCCACATTTATTTTAATGTATTAAAGGGAGGGATGACACCTTAGCTTCATTCTTTATCCATGTCATAACTTGGTTATGATGGTTTGTAACCATGGAGAGGGAGGGGTTAAGGCTTTGTTCTTTTCCTATTGGGTGAAGGGAGAGGTGTATAGTGACTCACCTAAATCTTTCTTTAAGGAAGATATGGTTAATTGACACCACATATGCTTACTCATCATGGTCTCATGATAAATTCTCCTCTTAATTAACCATGGTAAAAGAGAGGGTTGAAGCCATGTTTTCTTTTTATTGGGTGGTCTAGGAGGTGTTTAATGAACCAATAAGATGGCCGGCCGCATCATTTTAAGGAAAGAGGTGACTCATGCTTTGAAGTAAATGGGAGATGCCACTTCATTTCCTTTATCATAATGCTTTCATAATGACTTTTAACCATGGTTTAATGGAATGTCATGGGTCATTAATAGGTTGGGTCATATTGAATGGGCCATATGGGTTGTGTCTAACCCATATGAGGTCATGTGTGATGTCATAAAGGAGATTTGGAATTTTTGGAAAACCATAATGTCATAGGTTAAATATCAATTTAATACCCCTTTCTTAATTTAATTTCCATTTTAATTAAGTATGTCATTAATTAAAAATATTGGAAATTATTTTATTAATCAATTATTAGTTGGAAATAATTCCAAATCAATTATTTGATTAATTTTCTTGTCATTTTTTATTTAAAATTGGATTTTTGTCTCATTTTATGTCTTTTTAATTTAATTTTCATTTTAATTAATTATGTCATTAATCAAAACATGGAAATTAAATTACTGGTCAATTAATTAATCAAAAATAATTTTAGAATTAATTATTTGATTAATTCCATTATTTTTAATTAATTTGTGCATTTTTATGACCTTTAATTTAATTTTTCATTTTAATTAATTATGTCATTAATTAAAATTTTAAAAATTAAATTATTAGTCAATTTAATTAATCAAAATAATTTTGAAATTAATTATTTGATTAATTTTGTCATTTTAGGGTTTTAAACATGTCATTTGGTCAATATTTGATCATTTAGTCAAAAATTGACCATTTTGACCAAAGTTGACTTTTTAGGTCAAAAGGTTGACCTATGGGGTCAACAGGGTTGGTCATTGGGTCAGGATTGACCATTTTGACCAAAGTTGACTTTTTAGGTCAAAAGGTTGACCTATGGGGTCAACAGGGTGGTCATTAGGTCGGGATTGACTATTTTGACCAAAGTTGACTTTTTAAGTCAAAAGGTTGATCTATGGGGTCAACAGGGTTGGTCAGGGTTGGTCATTGAGTCAGGATTGACCATTTTGACCAAAGTTGACTTTTTAGATCAAAAGGTTGACCTATGGGGTCAATAGGGTTGGTCATTGGGTCAGGATTGACCATTTTGACCAAGGTTGACTTTTTAAGTCAAAAGGTTGACTTATTGGATCAATAGGGTTGGTCATTGGGTCAGGATTGACCATTTTGACCAAAGTTGACTTTTTAGGTCAAGAGTTGACCTTATCATAAAAATGAGGTCAACACTTCCTACACAAGCAAACAAGGGGAAATATTAGTGATCGATGTTTTGCACGAACAAGAACAATAACAAACTTATTATTATTTATTTAACGATTTTTATAATTATTTTGATGTCATTATCTTATTCAATATGATTTTTCAAATTTTGAAATTAGAAATTTAACAAGCGTATTTTGTCATCTGGGAAAAATTTATTTTATTTTAGTTTATTTCGAGTTATTACAAAATTTAGACCAAGTCACAAGCACTGGCCATATGGCTATATCGGAATGAATATCCTTCTTCAGATTTATTATGTCACATAATATTTCTTTAGATATCGTTCATTTATCGGCAACATGGGTCTATCTCTTTGAGAATCCACCAGCTAGTACGACCCCATTGAGTAATTTGTTCCACCACGAATGGCACTTCCCAGGTCAGTTCAAATTTCCCACATATCTTGCGGTGTGCAAGAATATGTCTTCTAAGAACGAGCAGGAGGTCACCAATTTTAAATAACCTCGAGCAGACTAATTTATCGTTGGCTTGAATCATCTTTTCTTGATAAAGTTCCAAATTTTGTTGTGCGAGCAATCTCTTTCCTTCAAGACTTTCCAACACTGCAACTCGGAGCTTAGCATTTTAATTTGTGGTAATTTGATTGGCGACGGCGACTCAGAGCGACGGTAGCTGAACTTTTAGCGGAAGAACTGCCTCAGATCTGTACACAAGTGCGTAAGGTGTAGAATGTGTCAATGTCCTAACTGTCGTCCTTTAGGCCCACAAAGCTTCCAATAACTTCTCGTGTCATCATCTTTTGTTGTCGTCGGGTGTCTTCTTTAAGATCTGAACAAGCGTCCTGTTGAAGGCTTCTGCCAAGCCATTCACTCTAGGGTAATAGATCGTCGAGTAACGCCAATCTATCCCGTGATGTCTGACAAAGTTATTAATTTCCGTGCTCTTGAAAGGACCAATTATCTGAGATAATTATGCGCGACACACCGAAGCGGTAGATGATCTGATTCTTGAAAAACTGCAGAACTTGTTGTGATATGACTTCCCGTAGCGACACTACCTCTGCCCATGCCCATTTGGAGAAGTAGTCTTTAGCTGCTAGAATGAACTGGTGTCCTTTCGAAGACGGAGGGTCTATCGGACCCACTATATTCGTGCCCCAACACTCGAATAGCCACGAGACAATCATGGGGTGTAGAAGATTCAGAGGTTGGTGCAAGACCACTCAATATACTTGGCATTGATGACATATCTTTGCTATGTCTATGCAGTTTGTCATCAGGGCCGTCCAACAGTATCCAAGCCTCTTGATTTTTATTTTTATCTTCAGCCCTGACTGGTGTGCTCCACACAATCTAGCATGTACTTCTTTGACGATTTTCTGTGCTTCTGCTTTGCTCAGACATCTCAGCCACATCTGGTCGAATGATCTCTAGTACAGAACATTATCGATTAAGGCATATGAGAGAACTTTCTTCTGAATTTGATGCGTTGTTGACTTGTCTTCTCGCAATCTTCCTGTTTGCAAATATTCTATCAACGGTTGACACCAATCTTCCGTATCATCTGTTAAAATAGCTATTATCTCTTCTTTTCAAATCTTGTGCTAACTGTCGAGGTCGGTCTGCGACAAAACTTAGTGTCCTTGCACTGTAATATCTATAGAATCTTCAAGTGGACAAGCTAACTCTTTAGCAAGTTTAGGTAAAGCGTCCGCATGGGCATTGGCTACTAAAGGAATTCTATAGAATATCACACTTGGAATCAGCTCTAGCAATTTTATCGTATATCGGTGAAATTCTTCTAATCTCGGCTTCAGAATCTTGTATCGTCCCGCTTGTATGACGAGTTGTGAGTCGTCATATATGGCAATGTCCGTTATTTCCATTGGTATTGCCAATTCCAAACCAGTGATTAGAGCTTCATACTTCGCTTTGTTATTGGTGCACGGCTTTGTCAAGTGGTAAGAAAATCTTAGCATTCCTTGATCCGGAGTTACGAAGATCAGACCAATCCTGCTTTGTCTGATATCACTGTCTGTTGTCCTTTGTCTTTTTTGGCTAACGACGCCCCATCGAAGTACATCTCCCAACATCCGGCACTGGTTGTTCCATTTATAGTATATGTTCATCTGGTAGTTCATCGTTTAGTGGTGACCTAGTTGGCAAGGGGTGCACTGCAAGAAAGTCTACAAGAATCTGCCATTTGATAGCGCAAAGGGGCACAAAAGTTATGTCAAATTGTAAGAGTATTATCGACCACCTTGCTAAGCGTCCGGAAACTGTTGGTCGGGTCATCAAATATTGCAACGGATTAACTTTCGAAATCAGGTTGACCTTATGAGATAACATGTAATGTCTAAGCTTCTGAGCGGCGAAAACCAAAGCTAAACAATATTTCTCAATAGGAGGATACTTTAGTTCCGCGAGTATTAGACGTTGACTCAAGTAGTAGAGTGCGTTCTCTTTACACTCATCATTGACTTGGGCAAGTAAGGCTTCTAGGGACTCGTCTAAAGCCGCGGTATAAAGTATTAACGGTCTACCCGGGATAGGGGCTACCAAAATAGGAGGTGTCGTCAAGTATCGTTTAATATCTTCGAAAGCTCGTTGGCATGGCTCTCCCCAAATGAATCTAACATCCTTTCGAAGTAAGTTCGAAAAGGGTACCTTCATGACATATTAGATCTAAAGCATCTCAAATATGTCAATTTAACTTGAAAAGAGCGTAGTTGCTTCAAGGCTTTGGGAGGAGGCATTTCCAAGATAACTTTAATATTTTCTAGGTCAATTTCGATTCCCCGATGACGGACAACAAATCTTAGAAACTTCCTAGAGATAATGTCGAAGGCGCACTTTAAGAGATTCATTTTGAGATTATATTTCTGTAATTGTTCAAATACAATCCTCAAATCCTATAGGTGGTTTTCCTTCACTTTGGTTTTGATGACCAAATTGTCCATGTAGCATTCCACTTAGTTGTGAATGAGGTCATCGAAGATCTTCGTCATTGCTCGCTGGTAGGTTGCTTCGGCGTTCTTTAATCCAAACGGCATCACAGTGTAGCAGTAAATCCCGATCGGAGTTTTGAATGCTGCAAGTGTTGCATCTTTTGGAACCATCTTGATTTGACCGTACCCTGATGATCCATCCATGAAAGAGAAAATTTTGTGTGACGACGCAATGTCCACCATCAGTTCTGGTATTGGTAACAGGAATTCGTCTTTCGGACATGCTTTATTTAAGTCCCTGAAGTCGACACAAACTTGGATCGGTCCATTCTTTTTCTTAACCGGCACAATGTTGGCTAACCATGTCGGATACTATTCTTCACGGACAAAGTTAGCGTCTATTAATTTCTTCTCCTCGATAATGACTTGTTGCTCTATTTCAAGGCGCATTCTTCTAGGAGCTTGTTTTAGTGGCATTTTATTTTGATCCACTCCGAGTCGGTGAACTGCAATCGCTGGAGATAGTCCAGGCATTTCATCGTAGTTCCAAGGAAAAAAAAACTTTAAATTTTGACAACTTTATCAGATCCATAGACTCTTCTTCACTAAGTAACGAACTTATAAAAGTTGGTCGGGGATGTTCCTCTTAATATGTCGACTGTCAATTTGATCTCTTCTTCGAACTCTAGCGGAGCATCATCTATTAATTGATCTTTAAATTCAACTTGAATGCCTAAACAATCTTTATCTGACTGGCTAGTAAAAACCATGCAAAATCCCGAGTCATCGACGGTCCGATAGTTCCAAATTCAAGACCTTCTTTCGAATTGAGTTTCTTTCCTTTTGTATTCCACAATTTTTCGAATGATTGTAGCTTATCTTTTGGCATTTTCTTTGGCACATATCCTTGTTGAATTAATTTTTATGCACATGGGGAAAAGTAACTAAAATGTAATTCTATTAATTCATTAAAATCATTTTCTTCAAGAGTTCCACAAGGTTCAGAAGTAAAAGGAGAAGCTCGGTAAAACTTGATCGGTTTAATACCACCATTATGGACTTTCTTGACTTCCATACTCTCGATCTTTTGAAGATAGATCGGAGTTAGGGTCATGGCTTGAACATAATGGTTAATTCGATCGTACATCGATTCATATTCACTCTTTTCTGTGTCATCCACAGAGATCTCAAACTGAAGCTTCTTCTTACTTATCATCATTGTTTCTTTATTGGATTCATCTTCTTCGGAGCTTCCTTCTATGTCGATGTTGATCGCTGGCTTCTTCCGTTCAACAATCTGGTGAGTTCTTCCTCGCTCACGTCCCCGGCTTTGACCTCTGATGTGTGGGCAAAAAGAACTTACACCAACACATTGTGAATGAGTGGTGGGAGACTGTTGAAGAGGAGGTGGATGGTCCCATTCCTGTGGTTTTTTCGAATCTTCAACTTTGTTTGTCACAACTTCTCTTGAAAAGACTATTTTCTTTGGGGGAGCGAGGAAGGCGGCGTCTTCGTGAATGCCCACTTTGTGTATTGAAAAAGGTTGTAAGTCTCTCTTGATGCAACACTCTTGTCCATCTTTGTAGTACTTGATGCATTGGTGAAGTGATGACAGGACCATATTGTTCTCATGAAGCCACGGTCGACCAAGTAGGTTGTTGAACGAAGTATCTGCATCGATGACATGGAATTTTGCGGTTGTTACTAAATTTACAACTTTCATTTGTACTGTTATAGATATGATGGCTCTTTCTCCTTGCTGGTTGAATCCCCTGAGCATCATCTTATTGGTGGAGAACTATCGTGCGTCGATATCCAAGAAGGCCAATGTCCGTAAACTCATTATGTTGAGCGAAGCTCCAGGATTTACTAACACTCTAGAGAGCACAAACCTGCCAATGATGACGGAACTGTAGAGTGGATGGTTGTGATCGACTGTACCGAGTAGTAAATCTTCATTGGTGATGGTTACACCAGACTGTTTTTTCAAAGTACAAACTCCATCTGAGATTGTGCTAGCCAACTGTGCTAAGCAAATATCTGGATTAAGTAGAGCCTTGATCAGATTTTCTCTCATTTCCTTTGACAGGATCAGAGCAACATAAATGCTTATTTTGGCTGGCAACTTCCTTAGATGTGCTAGTACGCTGTAATTCACTTTGTTTGAATTTTCAATCTCGTTTCAAATTTGTACTTCTTCTGTTGCTAGAGGTATTTTTGCTTGAGTAATTATCTGTTTTCCTTTCTCCACTGGAGCTGTTCTTGGCGGTAGTACATTGCCACTTCTTAAATGTACTTATATTATTTCCTCTTCCTCTGGACCTAGAAGTTCTCCTGACTCATCTGGTATTGCTTTTGTATCTGAAAAGTCCAAGTTAATTGCAAGTGGAGTTCCTCTGCACTCGAGAACTAGCTCCTCGCTTCTTGTAGTGTCGTAACCGGTGTTGTTGATATATTCTTCATTTTCATCAATGTTTTCATAAGGAACTAACATGATTTGAGGAACATTTTGGGAATTGAAATCAGGGTTAGATATGTTGTAATTAGTTACATCATCACTAAAGACAGTAAGAACGTAGCCAAAATCGTTTCTATTATCATTATGAGACCCTGGAGAGGCATAAAGAAAATCGTACAAATCAGGGGTTCGAGGGGTTTCACCCCCGAATCTGAAACAACCAATCTAACAGTGGCAGCCCCTATCCTAGCCATCGCGCTATCATCCTTAATTTCACTTGTGATCTCCTTCTTCCTCCTTTCCCGTTTCGGTAGTCTCCTCGGCGAAGTCTACATCTTAGACTGGGCCTGGTGGCAGATTCCAGGCAGCGGTTTCCTTTGGAGTGGACTGGATCTGATCCAGGACTCTCTTGAGCTCGTTCTAAATCGTAATCCATCCACCCTTGCTGGCATACGGGTCAATCAGAGAGAATGGTTCAACCAAAATCATATTTATAGAACTTCTTTCAGGTTCTTTCAAATATTCTTTCGGTATCGTTATATTTCCTTCCTTGTAAATCCTTTCGAGCCAATCATTGAAACTAAAGCATCCCTTTATCGTGTGTCTGAGCAACCTATGGTAGGGACAAAAGTCGGGTTGATCCTTCTTGTTTATCTCTTTAGGCCTCTTTGGCTCAGGTAATCTGAACTCGGGCTTCTTCATCAAATTTTTGAACATCTTCGCTACAGTATCAACTTAGAAGGAGTAGTTCCTGTGCATTCGTTCTGACATTATCGGACCCTATCATCCATTTGTCCTGTACGACCTCTGCTGCTGACCAGACTGATTGCTCTCTTGTGAACGAGGCTAACCATACTGCTGAGACTGATTGTACTACGGAGACTGGCTATGCTGAGGCTGATTGTGCTGCTGCGGCGACTGTTCAGCTTGAATCCTCATCGGCTGTTTCCCTTTGTCGACCGTTGCCACCATTCCAGATCTCTTCTCATATGCTTTGGCTAGCCTTGTTTTCTCTGCAAGTTTCATATGTTTGAATTCTTCTTGTAAACTGCTGGCCTTGCAGAGTAGCTTCCCGAATGATTTGATGGTGAGACCTTTGAGCATTAAAGCCACTAGACCGTGGATACTCTTAAGCAGTATTTCAATCGCATGTTGTTCCTGTAACGGAGGCTCTCATTTCATGCTTAAGTTTCTCCGTCACAAAATGTAGTCGATTATAGTCTCGTCGGGCTTTTGTCGCTCTACTACGAGGTCTCCTATAGTAATGTGGTGTTGCGCATCGGTGAATTTTTTCACAAACATGCTTTCCATTTTCTGCGAAGTCCGTCACTGATCCGTTGGGAAGCTCGACATACAAATCGAATGTTATCCCTGACAAGCTTCTGACAAACTATCAAAATAATAAAGCTTTACTTCCTCTTGTGTTGCAACAACTAGCCCTGAAATGTGCTATGTGCTGACGAGAATTTTCTGTCCCGTCGAATGTCCTGAAAGTCGGGGGCACGAAGCCTTTAGGGTAAGGCACAACATCGAAGTCCTTCAAGTAGGGTCTACCCCTTGAAACTGATGCTCCGCCTTTAGATTGGGCTAAGGCCTCCCAAACTTGTTGTTCGATCATATGCTTGATATCTTTTTCTAGTAGGCTTGGAGTTGAATCCTTCCTCGGACGTTCGCCTTCATTGGCAGAAGCAACTTCTTTTCTTTCGTCTGTGATGTGTGTGATTTTGGGCTGGTTAATTTCCGACGATGCTATTGGTCGTGACTGTGACTGTCCGTGTAGTGTAGCCATGGAAGTCATGGCGGCGGTCATCTCCTCCAACCACTTTTCCAGACAAATAATATGTTCATCTCTTGTCAATATGAACCTCTGAAGCTCATCCGCGGCGTTCTCCTCACTAGGAGCATTGCGCGCGGACGAATTGGACCTGGTCTCAACAACATTAATTCCATGAACTCTTCTTCTATGTAATCGGACAGGTCGTAATCTTCATTTTCAATATAGTCCCCGTTCTCTCGCTAATTCTGAAATTTCTGCTCGGACCTTTCGGACTTTATCATCGACTGCTTTCTGTCTAATCACCTTCAGATCCGTAGGATTCCCTCGACTGTCGCTCCTTTCTGCAACTGACTCAGAAGCAACAGCGGTAGTGGCAACGGGAACATCAGACTCATGATCCATCTTGTAATCCATAGACTTCTCAGAGCGTGCTGGTGCAATGACCTTCGGTAACCACACTTTCCTCTTAAAAGTCGTCGTCTTGAGACAGGGTGTCTTGTCGAAGACATCGAAGTGGTGAGGGGAAGTTTGCTCCCTAGGGTGTAGACCATGTACAGAGGGGGAAACAATCCTCTCTTATTCTTCCTTTTCCAGGATTTCTTATAATCGTCGGTAAATGGTACTCTCGGACCTAGCCGGGACTTGACCGATCTATGTACTGCAGATGTCAGAGCAGCGACAGTAGCATCTGTCGTAGTGGTGGCAACCTCAAATCATCTTCCCAAACGGTGTCTAACAAAAACTCGGTCGGGTCTTTCCAATCTCAGAATTTCACTCTTTATTTCGGAGGATATTGCACATCACATCCTCTTGAGGAGCTTAGCAACAAAACATCTTTCCTTTTCAGCTATCCTTCAAAGAAGGGTATGAACTCGGGTGATGGATGTGGGCCTCTCCCTCACCTCATCACGACCATGTGGTCATGAAAGTGTAGCAGCAATCTTGTGGAAGCTTTCATCTTCGGTAGTATCAGCTAACGGGTGAAACCTACTCCCTTGAAGGAGAGGAGAGGTCTCCGGTAAACCGAGTTCCTCCTGCTGAGGAATCTCATCAATCACTGGCAGACTTGTAACTTGTGCCCTGTCGGCTTTGAGAATCCAACGATTGTGGTTCCTCCTTTGATACCTGGTTAGCGGGGGAATTCTGAAACTAGAACAAATCTCAAAGACTGACGGCAGAGCAAGAAAAGCATTATCAGACTTCATGCAGAATTTCCTTCCCTTTAGCAGGTGGGAAAGTAGGTGCGGTGACGGCAAAACCAATAGCGGTAAGGGTAACAACTCTCTTAGGCACGGAGACGACTAAATTGACGGGGGCAGTAGAAACTTTCACCTTCTTAGCAGAAGGGAAATCCTGGTAGGAGTTCAGGTCGAACTCGGCAGACGACTCTTGGACTATGGAGGGAGTAACTTTCACAACAACGAACGGGACTTTTCCAAGTACAACTTCGAACTCATTGAAGCCGGTCCTGAATTGAATCATTAGTGCTGCAAGACGGGCTTCATGGGAAGTGGTAAGTGATACACCTAAAATATATAGTATTTTTATGAACATTTTTATACCTATGTTTAATGATATTGCACTTTAATGGAAGTTATTTTGTGTTTTTCTTGTAGGTATGATGAAAATGGATGGTCATGATGAAAGGAGCAAAATTGGATCAAATTTTGAGCAAAAAAGATGAAAAATCAAAAATTTGGCACTGGCGGCTAAGCGCCGACGGGCGGCGCTTAGCCGCCACAGTTATAAATCGAATTTTAATTAGATTCGGCGTCAAATTCAAAAGGGAATGGATGCAACTCTTGGTGGTAACGTCCATAACTTCATTTGGGCAGTAAATTTGAATGCAGGGGTGCGTTCCTTGGTAGATACATCGAATCTGGACACATTTTGAAGAGACACCAAGGCACCTTTTGGTTCACTATTTAAAGAGAGTCTTAGAAGTGAAGAAGTGAAAATTTGAAGAGGCTCTTCACTGTATTTCGAAGAGAGGAATTTAGGAGATTCTTCAACTGCATTTTAAGTTTTTATTTAGAGTAGGAGTAGAGAGTAGAAAAGAGAAAAGGATCGGAGTTAAGAGTTCTTCTCCCACTTCTTTTCTTTCTTTTAGTTTAGTTTTTATTGAAGTATGAAGTCTGTATTCTGAGTCAACGGAGTTGGGAGACTTGCTCTGAGGAGTAGTTTAGCGAAGAGTTAAAGTTCAGAGGAACTTCCTTAGTCTTGTGAAGAGAATTTTCAGATAAGTGTTTACTTTTATTTAGTTTATTAATACTTATTTTTGTTTATTATTTTTCTTATCGTTGTTTTTAATTTCAAATCAATGTGTTTTTATATTTTCTCAATGCATTATGAGTAGTTTACTTTATCTTTTTCTTTCTTAAATGGAGAAGTAATTAATTTAAAGAGAATTGTTGTGGAAAGTATAAGTGTTTAAAAGTTGGAAGAAGTTGTGAAGATTGATTCGAGAACTTTGTTTACTTCTTAATTTGGCTCGTTAAGTGGTAAAATTTCTTGAGATTATGTAAGATCCAATGCGGTATTATCTCATTAAAGTTAGTAGGAATCACATGCAATTATATGGGTGAGAACTGTAGTCCATATAAGTGAATGTAATATTAGAAGATATTTTTATAGAATGGAGTAAAAATTAGAGGATTTTAAGAGTGACATGCTAAAACCCCCTAATTTGGTTTGAAATTTTGAGTTTTTTTATGAGAAGTTAGCCCCCAGGTGGTGGGAATCGAGGGAACTCTAGAGTGAGAGACTGGTATCTTCCCTGCCTAACCATGTTCAAAATAATATAAATTTCAAATTAACCTATGTTCTTTATAGAACCAAGTAAGGGTAAAGAACACATTTACTTCTATATGTCACAACAAAATTTAAATACTTTCACAACAATACTTTAAGAATTATTACTACTTCATGAGAGGAAAGAAAAAAATATTTTAGTTAATAGTATTTTTACATCCAGTGTTATTAGTTATTGAAATATTTACTTTCATTGCTTAGCATTTTAGTAAGAAAATTTCAAAAGACAAATTAACTTTCTAAAACTTTTGAAAATCAAGACATACTATTTCAAAAACAATTAAAGAAAGTAAAAAGATAATTTTCTAAATTCCTTTAAAGATTTTCAATTTTCGCTATGGGTTCAATATCTCGGGGCTTAATCAGAAAGTCCTATATTACTTGATAAACGATACGTATACTTGCGTAGTATCCCATATTATAAAATCATTATTTTCATATCTTAAATTATCAGCGCATTTATCCAGCAGAACCAAGTTTCTGGCATCCGTTGCACTTATATCAATCGGGGATCAGTAAGTTGCAAGAGAAAGTGAGCATAGGGGTCGTCATTGTGACTGTTAAAGGAAAAAAAGAATTCCAAAAGTTAGCGAAGGCTTAAATTCTTTAATCATAGTGCAAACAGTACGAAAAAGGTCGCTCTATGAACTGGGCACAATTTAACTTTAGTTAATTTTTGGATTTTAGTGTTTTATCTTATCTTTGATTTTCATATATTTGTTAAAAAGATTTTTAAGATTTAGGAAGAACTGGTTCGAACCGATAGCAGGCTCAAACCCGGGAGGAACAAAGGGAAAGTGAAGTGTGGGACCCGCTCGGGATCCCCTTCACGACGCATATTGCCCTGGCGAAACTTGTTCACCAGCAGACCTATCGGGGGTCCGACCCCACAAAATCAAGAAGAATCCTAAAAGATTTCTGAACCTTCTCTTTAAGTATGGTTGAACAGATGTTCCTGAAATCGAGGAAAGTTGATCATACTTTCTCAAAAAAGAAATGGGTAAAGTATGTCAACGGAAGAATGGTAATCTGGTTCATGAGAGGCATGAACTCATTACTGATGTATAAATATAACATTTCTTGATCTAAATGAAGAGAGACTATCCCAGCGGAGTCGCTAGAAGCCTCAGCCATAGATTTAATTTAATGTAGTGCATATATATTTTCAAAAAGTTTTTTTTTAATTTTGAAAATATGAAATAAAACCGACCTCATATGATCAATAGTTTAAATAATCGAGCACTTTGCTACAAGACATGTATCTATCCCGAAGAATAGATACATTGCTTGGTGGTGAGGCTTGATCAAATAAACTAAAGAATTCATGACATCTGTTTGGTCCTCGAACTATTTATGTTGACTGACAATTTCTCATATCTAATATGAAATGATTAGATACGGTTTATATTAATCTGGAGTCTTTAAGTTTCCTATAAGGGCAAACCCCTATAATTAATTACATCTTAGATAATTGAAGTCACCTAAGAAAACTCTTGATATAAATCAGGAAATATTGTATTCATGACATTCAAATGTTAGGATTCTTCAATAAAATGTGATAATAGGAAATCCAATAAATGATTAGCTCAAGTTTTTGAACAGTTATTGTAGGAATCCAAGGGAAGAGAAAGCTAGGGGAAGACAAAGATCCAAGAAGAATATTGGTGTTCTTTCCCAAACTATCATATGGTTTGGCTTCAATCTGAGATAATTATTTAATATTTCATCCTGCCAATTTTATTATTTATATTCACTTGATACTAATCATGTGAAAGCCCTCGAATATGGGAGGATTTATGTCATATCTGATGACAACCTCGGAATCCTAAGGCGAGTTAGGCCTTATATTGCACGAGGGCAAGCCACCTCGAATTCCTATGACTTTGTTGTTTAATCCTAAGGAGTTTTGCTGTTGAAGATGATCGTGTTGCCCACTATGCATGCTCCGAGCTCCTCGTCGTAGCAGGTTTAGTTTTAAATAAGTGTCAATTGAAGAGAAAGAGAAGTATCATGTTTTGGAAATGTTTAAATTGAGGTGTCTTAATATCGTATTTAGGAAATATTTAAGTTGGTTATAGCGACATCGGTTAGGATCCTACAGTTCCCTCATTCCGACACCACTATTTTCTTCGGATTCACTTAGTCCAAATGAATTTACTAAACTCAACTTAATGAATTCCATACTTTCATTTAGAACATTGAAAATCTCGTTAGCAGCCGTAGACTGCATCCTCCGAGGTATTCCCGATCATCCGAAGAGACGTTTTAATTTAGTTTCTCTTGTGATTTTGTTCTGTTTGTGATTAAATTTTGAGTTTTTTTATATTTTGATTGTTATGGCAGTGTATTTTATATTGTTTTCATTTTAATTTTTGATTTTTAGTTTCAGTTTTGCGACTATCCTAAAAATTGTGTTTTCATGCAAGGTGACGTTTGTTATTTAACTTGCAAACTTACATGGAAGAAAAGTGTAATAAATGAAGTACAAAAAAGAAGGTGTTATAAACTTGTAAAAGTGTACTTGACAAGTTTTCTCGTTCCTCCACTTGAAACTTTAGTACCATACAATAAACATTTATAATTTGCAGGAAAGGAAAAACCTATAGATATGTTCGTCACAAGCCTACCAAATCATATGTCATAGCTTGGTGGGTCCTATTTATTTATTTAAGAGATGTCTTCTTTTAAGAACTATGATAGACTCAGTTGTTCTACAAGATGTCCAGAAGGCTTGTGAAAAGGTCTAGGGAATACCTAAATATTTCATAACCCTTTTGAACTTGAGTTCATTTGAACTTATCATGATCACTAAATGATTCATATATTTCATACCCTTATATTCAATGAGCTAATGTTTTAATTGTCCTAAAAGTGGGGTAGATATCACTCGATATTTCATTTATGAATTGTATAAGTGGGGCCTTTAGGGGCAAATTAATTTATGAAAGAAATCAACCAATTTTGATGGGCTTGTAGTGTCTCCAATGTATTTTAAAATTAATAGTGTTTTGCTTTTCTATACCTCATTCGTCAATTATCAATTAAACCTAGCTCACTACTAAGCTCTTAAGACTTTAGTGGGTATATACAGAATTTTAGGAAAATATTGACCTATGTGATTATGACTCTCTTTAATCCCTATCAAATTATCGAAATTATCATTAGACACCAATTAGAGATTTCAAATCATTAAATATCACATTCCAAAGATGAAACCGTTAACTATAAAGATCATTTAATCTTAATTATCTCATGAATTAATGTAATTTAAAGAAATTACAAATTTACCTTCTAATTTGTCAAAAATGAGAGTGGTTTCTACCATTTATTCCTTTGTGTTTCAATCATTCAAACATGTTTATTAAGATCATTCATTACTCATTTCCCATTTTAAGTAAGCCTAAATATTAATTAAGACTAAATTCTTTAAAATTACACTTTTGCCCCCAAAGACCTTATCACTTCATAATTCATTAAATTCAATTCAAAAGATTTCAAGATTTTTATGCTACATCACTCATGGGTCAATTAAAGCATTTGAGGACAAAATGTAATTTTTCTTAATTTAATTTAATTTATATAATTATTTTTCATGTAAAATAGAGATTTTCAAAGGAAATTTAATAACTTAGTGCCCGTTTGGGGCAGCTTATAAGTGCGGGGGCGTTTTTAAAAACGCCCCCGCACTGTTTGATTCGCACTTATCAAGTGCGGATCCAAAAACACATTTTTTATTTTACGAAAGAAGCTGCCCGCGGGAATACCCCTGCGGGCCGCGGTTTGGATCGCATATTTGGGGGGTAAAGGGGTCGTATTACCCCCGTGACCCTCCCTCACGCATCTTCGCAGAAACCCTCCGCTTCTCTTAGTGGCGCACGACATTCTCCCTCTGCGACGGCATCGTGTGCTTGGCGGAATCGGCGGCATTGTGCGCTTCGCGGCCTTCTCCTCCGGTACTCCTCTTCTTCGGTACTCCTCCTCTTCTTCTTTGACATTTTTTCTCGATCGTGCGCTTCACAGAAACCCTAACCCCCCTTACACGTTGATCCGCCTCAACTAGATCGAACAATTGATCTTCAGATTAGAGGCAACAAAAACCAGAAAAAATAAGCTTCTGATTTGGCTTTCAGGTTTGTGCTGTTGATTTGTTATTATGAACACCGCCATATATTCCTTAAGCTTCTCTGTCATAACAAGGATGAGAAAAAGTGACAGTAATAGTAAAGGTGGCATTTGTTTTCTAGTTAACTAACTCAGTGTACTTATTTGGGTCTGCTTTTCATTTGATTGTTGAACGTCCTGAGCATGTTTAGTTTCTATAATCCAATCAACTTGACAATATAAAAAGTAGCTACTAACATGGTTTTGATATTCACATATTCGGGAAGAAATCCCTTAGTATGCTAGGGATGAAAAGACGGGAAACGAGCAATATCACGTTCAAACTCAAAGCATGCTTAAATTTTGAGCCAATTCATAATTAACAAAAATAGCTTAGCCAACCTAATCTTCTTTTAGGCTTAAATAATAAAAATATTTGTTAAGTGAAGAATGTTTTCTGAAGGTGCAAGATCTCTATATGCATTGTCAATAAGGATCTTATTGTTCACTTTCTCAATTATTATGAGCTAACATATATGTAATGCTACCTGTTTAGAATTTATAGGTTTTGTGAACACTATCATTATCTAATGTAGAAGTCAAATGTGTTAAGTGCTCTTTGGAAATTTATTATTGCTGTTAATTTTTTTTTTCCTTCTCATTTCAGTTAACTTTAGAATTTAGACCCGAAGATTGGTTGTATGTATTTACTTTCTATTTTCGGTATGTAGTTACGTGAGATAAATAGCACAATTACCAAATTGAGAAAAGTGCATAACCATGGAATTGTTTAATTTTGAAGGCTGTTTATGCATTTAAAATAACAAGAGGAAAATCCAGAATTTTGTGAACCTCCTTAATTGTCCTGTCAATAAAGTTACGAGAAAAAAAGTGTTTATTACAATAAAAGTGCATTATCAACCTTTGCTCGTCCATGTATATATCTACTATGCATATGTGAACTCAATTGCATGGTTTTGCCACTGATTTGGCTTTCGGGTTTGTGCTGCTGATTTGTTATTATGAAAACCGCCATATATTCCTTAAGCTTGTCTGTCATAACAAGGATGAGAAAAAGTGACAGTAATAGTAAAGGTGGCATTTGTTTGCTAGTTTTTATTTTCTCCCTTCCTCGTTTATGAAAAGAAATATCGTGTTTTACCCTATTGCTCTATTTCCTGACTCAAAGATAGTTACAGTATTCCTTAGTTTTTCTTCATTCATGTTTTACCATATTGCTCTATTTCCCCAACTTCTTTGGAGCTAGCTCCTGTTTACGAAAAGAAATATCATGTTCTAATATGTTTATGTGACAGTTCGAGATGAGTAAAGTAAAAGAGACTGGAACATCGGCCATGTGGGATAGAGAAGTCGAAATTATATTTTGTGATCTCTGTTTGAAGGAGGTGGAATTGGGAAATAGGCCAAGCACCCATTTCAGTAAAGAAGGCTGACAAAATTTAACGATTAATTTCAAAGAATTGACTGGAAAGGATTGGGATCGAACAAAACTCAAAAATAAATGGGATCAACTGAAGAAAGATTGGAGAGTTTGGACGGAACTCAAAATGGGATCAACGGGACTAGGTTGGGACCCACTCAAGCGGACCATTGCTACACCAGAGGAGTGGTGGGCTGAGAAACTATTGGTAAGTCAAATATATATGATGACTTTAGACATATTTTTTAATAAAATTGTTATCAATAATAAATAATTATTTGTATTACAGGCAGTCTCGCTAGCCAAGAAGTTTAAAACCTGCGAGATTGATCCGGTTTTGGAGGAGAAGCTGGAACGCATGTTCGCTAGGGTAGTCGCTACAGGGGCTTATGCATTCACCCCAAACCATCAGGGGTTTGCAGAACTCCCAGAGGAAGTAGAAACCGTACCTACCGGTGCGGTTAGGTGACTCTTCGGAGGGAGGTACTAGCCGAGTTCACCAAGATGTTCGATCCGCGGTGTTTCCAAACGCCGAGGGTTGAAAAAATAAAAAAGGAGCGGCGTTCCTCAAAGGCTCCATTGAGACACTCGTTGAAAGCTGCAAGGCTAGGACCGCTGCCTTGACTGATAACTCAATTGATGAGTGTATGGAGATCCTAGGTACATATCCTGAAATTGCAGCAGATGCAACAGTATACAGAAAGTACATGAAGTTGCTACGAGACCCAGCCACAAGAAAGATTTTCATAAAGATGGAGCCTAAATACCGACTCGAATTTTTACGGGCTTGCTTAAACAATTGATTTTCTGCGCTGTCATGTATTCTATTGATTATGTGTCGTTTGTAGTTTTCATTTCATGGACTCTTTAGTTTTTCCGTATTTTATTGGAGACTATTTATTTCAGTTGTTATGTATTCCCATTAATGCACTCATCATTTTATCCTATCACTCTATCTTCCTAGTATCGTCACAATTGTATTAACTTCTACTGAACATGTCTATAGAATAATGTGTTTATTTTTTTTTTGTAGAATGGATGAAGAACTCGTTAACCAGGAGGAGGAAGAACTTAATCACACTACAACAGTCGTTGTAATCTTAACATTGATGAACTATTACTACGTTAATTACGTTGACCGGACCCCGTGCATGACGTCCGTCAGGTGGGGGATAGATGGGTTGGTGAGTTATTACGAGGCCACCCGAGCCCGGTTCTTCGACATGTTCCGCATGACGAAAGGAGATATTTTGTGACCTTCTAGCCGAACTACGGAACAATCATGGATTGTATGGCTCTATGCAGAACATCAACAAGAGAAGTCCTTGTAATAACGATATATATCTTATCCCAAAATAGATCCGTTAGAGGAGCGATGGAGGGCTTCCAACATTCATCCGAAACCATCGGCGAGATATTTCTCTCGTCGGTTTGAATGCCTTAGTTAGTTTGGCTAGCAAGATAGTTAAGCCCGATGATTCAACATTCGAGAAAGTCCCAACACAAATTGTGAATGACCATCGCTACATGCCGTTCTTCAAGGTTTGGATTGAAAATAACATTCCACATTAATGTTGATACACTTATGTGACTTTCCTAACGATTACAAGTTGTATGTCAGGATCAGTATCGGTGCGATTGATGGAACACACGTTCATGCATGTGTATCCGTACGGAAAAGGTGAGCTACATTGGACGTTCCGGTTCACCCACACAAAATGTTATGGCAGTTTGTGATTTCAACATGTGTTTCACCTTTGTAATAGCTGGATGGGAAGGGAGCGCACACGATAGCCGTGTTTTCAAGTTTGCAACTCGAAACCTTTGCCACGGCTTCCCGCATCCACCTCCAGGTATTTATTTTCATGAATTATGTTCGGTCAACTTTTTAAAATTTCCTAATTATATTAATTCTGAAGATAAGTACTACCTGATCGACGCTGGATATCCATTACAGCGAGGGTATATGAAACCATACCCAGACACGAGATATCACATCCCCGATTTTCAAAGAGCAAGTGGAGTTGCGCGAGGCAAGAAAGAACTATTTAACAAGAGGCACTCATCTTTGCGTGGCGTGATCGAGAGAACGTTTGGAGTGTGGAAAAAGAAATGGGTTATTTTACGTGATATGCCGAGCTACCAATTTCAGAAAAAAGTGTGTATAGTAATCGATACTACGGCACTACACAATTTCATACGGCGTCACCCTTCCGCCTTAGATGAAGAATTTGCCGTGTTGGAAGATGATTCAGTTCAAATATCACCTGAACGTACTATGTCTGACAAAGACGTGGAATCAGAGGATGTATACACTGGAGACGGTCAAGGTGCATCGGAGATGGCTTTTTGAGAGAACAAATCGCAAATGCGATAGAGCAATCATGAATGGATTTAGCTATACTATGTGATGACAATTAGATTCAACATATTGTTTCAAGTTGTGAAGTCATTATTTTTTTGTATTTTGTAAGTAGGTTTGATACAATTGGAGTGGGGTAAGGCTCCATGGATCAACCTTCCGCATACTCTACACTTGCGGGCGGTTTATGTTGAATATGGCTTACTAAAGATTGATATTTTTTTTATTATGTTGTAGTATGGTTGATATGTAATGCTGTATATTTATTAGGCTTTACTATGCTGTACTAGGGTAAGCTTACATATTTTGGCCAGTGAAGTGTGAATCGTTTTGGCCAGTGAAGTGTGTTGTATGCAAAAATTGGTTTTATTTGCAAAAATTGGTTTTACACACAAGCTAAGACGCGCCTCATCTCAAAATTTTGAGTTTATCCATGTTTGTTTGACAACCAAATTATTGTGGAACTTTAACTAAAGATGGAAATTTACATTGTTTCCAAACTAACGAGGATGGCCTGGGGAAAGGCTTTTCAGTTGACTGGTACTGACATGTGAGGGGGTGAAGTTTGGACATAAAGATTATTATGGTTTCTCTTCTTTATGTGTGTCCGAGGATGGCCTGGGGAAGGTTTGTTAGGCAACCAGTATATATATACATATGAGGAGTTGAAGGTTGGATTTATAATTTCATGTGGTTTCTTTTCTCTACGTTTATGCATGTGTGGGTGGGTGTGTGTGGCTTGTTCGCGCCTTCTTATAAAAGCTTGATAAATGTGTTCTCCTGGCAATGCAACTACACTTGGTTTCCATTAAACAAGGTGAACCATATGGAACTACACTTTTTAGATTACTCATCTTGTTCTTCATTGAGGGAAGTGCTGATGAGACCTTGAACTTAAGGTTGATTTTTTCTTTGGTGCCAAACAATCGAGGATGGCATGCTAGGAAGCTTCTCAGGCAGGCAACATGGACGTGCAAACCTGCCATTAAATAAGGTGAACCATCTGAAGTTTAATTCATAAGAATTCTGCGGTATGTATGTAAATTTTCTAATTTTTATTTTATTTTAAGATTCTGTTTCTTATTCTTTGTTGAGAGAAACAAAGATGAATCATTGTTTGGACTTGAACTAAGTATGGAATTTTCACTTGTACTCAAACTATCAATGATAGCCCTAGTGGTAGTCTTCTCAGACAACTCATATATAAATGCTTGGCTGCCATTGATTTAAAATGAAACATGTCAAGTATAAATACATAAAAATTTAGTGGTGTGTATGTAAATCCTCCATTTTAATTTTATTTTAATATTCTATTTCCTGCTCTTTGTTGAGGAAATTCATGCGAATCATTGATTGATCTTGTACTTAAGCTGAAATACTTTTCTTGACATGTTTTTGGTTACTCTTAGCTATAGAATGGCTAGAAGATGGTGTATTTGGTTTTTCAGAATATGCTGGTTCAAAACACACGAGGAAGTCGTATTGTATCTCGCCATTAAATAGACACATTTTTCATGTATATGTCAGTATTTTGGTGTTACTCGAATGTATTTATGTAGTAGATAATCGCTTTTTACTTGTCACGCGTAATTTTACTTGGGCAATGTTTAAGCGACTTGGATGGCCAATATCCTTATTGGCAACCGCTTCTTAAAAGCCGAAATAGTTTCTTATTTTAATACAAATTGTTCCATCACTAACAATATCTGTTTTTTTTTTTTTGCATTTTCTACAGGGAAAATGAGCTCAAAGTTTTCGAGGAACTCCGAGCAAGTGTTTTGCATCTGCAGACTTCCTACGGTGTTGCTCACATCGCACCAGCCACATAGCTACGACCGGCAATTCTACAGGTGCTCACGGTGGGCAAACGGTCCCGACAGGTGTCAGTTCTTCAGGTGGGCAAACACTTCGATCTATTCTGCTTCCTATAGCGATGGAGACTTGACAATATCCCAGGCGCACAGTGTTGCTCAGAGTTCGACGGCATCTCAACCAGAGAACGTTGCTCCAGACATGCCTCTTCTACATTTTAAAATGAATATTATCATAATTTTGGTTGTAATTTTGTTATCTTGCTTGTTTTTTAATAGGTACGTAGATAGTCACTATTGAGTGAGGATCATATGTTTTATTCCTCTAAACTCCTGTGTACTGTTTTTTTATATGTTTATTGACTGAAGAGTATATTAGACTCATTGTTTTTTTTACTGTCATTTCTTTTTTAACTCTCGAGCACTGCTTTGCAATTGATTTGTATATGTAAACACATAAGAAATGTGTGGTATTTGCTTAAACGCACTAAAGTGAAGCTTTGTAGCTAGTTTTTTAAATAATTTAAAATTAGGTGGTATGAACATAAATTTTCCTTCATTTTATAGGAGCTCGTTGTACTAGTTTTCTTTAAAATAGAATTTCATATTTGAAAATAAGATTTTATGTTCTAAAATAAGATTTGAAAATAAGCTTTTTATATTTTAAAATAAGATTTTATATTTTAAAATAATATTTTATAATTTGAAATAATTTTACGAATAAGAAAGAGTGGAAACGGTTTTTTTTCTACAAACATCTGCAAATAAGCCGTTCTTAAAATGCAGAAACAAAACAGTCTAACAGCTTATTCATTTCAGGGGCATAATAGTCATTTTTACTGACAATTACTGAAATCACTTGTTTTCCAAAATCACAAACCAAACAGACAGACGAAACTATCCGGATTAAACTGATCGATCAAGAATAATCCGGATCAGTCATTATCCGGATAAGTTCTGATATGCTTCATTGTCTCAAATGCAGACCCTTAGTCAAAACAAAGTTTCTGTCCTTAAGAAAATTATTAGAGATTTTCATAGATCAAATGACCACTCGGACCAAATTTCATGATTTTTTGGTTTTTAATTTAATTATTATAATTATTTCATTTTTTTTAGTATTAATTAAATATAATTTAATTGGAAAATTGTATTTTATATTTTTCTTAAATCTCTCTGAGGTTAAGGAACCCAGAGGACCAAACTTCATATTTTTGTGAGTTATATTTTAAATATTAGAATTATTTTAGTGATAAATTAGGGAAACTCCATTTTAGCCTTTAAAAAAAATTAATTTTAACATTTAAAACTTAATATCTTTATTTAAAGAGTTAGGAAAATTAATCCAATTGTCCCTAAGTGATTAGGAGGCAATTTAGAACATTTCCATCAATTTTATTAATTTTGTTAATTTTATTAATTTTTAATTATTTAAATAATAAAATATTGCTTAAAAATGAAAATTTTAATTACAATTTTACTTTTACAAAATTCCTCTCGCCATAAGGAACTCCCAAAATCAATTTCATGATTTTTTAACTTGTATTTTATTTATTATAGTTATTTTAATAACAAAGATGATATTTAACTTAGAAAATCAAGTTAGGTGATAAAATTAATTCTAAATGATTTCAAAATTTTTATAGGAGTCCCTCTGACTCTAAACCAAAGTGGAAAATGATTTTTAAATTATTTCATTTATATTTAATCCAACTTATTTTTCTTTAGGATTTATGATTTAATTAAAAATAGGATTATACTTGATGAGTTAAACCAAGTTTATATTTTTCCTTTATTCCTCCGATCATAGTGAACCTACCAAAATTTACTTTGGTTTTTTCTGATAAGTATTTTAATTATTATGATTTTTATACCAAAACAGACACCTACAACTTGAAAAATAGAGATTTCTATGAAGAGATCTCCTCTGACCTTGGAAAAATCAGGGAAGATCCCTCATGACAGGAGAACTAAAAGCCCTAAATTTCAAGCCATGGTGAAATATGCATGCACATGAAGAATCAAAAGACTCCAAACTGTATTTAGTTAAATAAAAATAAAATATAGATCAAATAAACTTCAAACAAAATCCACATTGTTCTCCTCTGTTCACTAAGCAAGAAGGTATTTTTATTTTATTTTTTCTGATTTTTCTACACCAAGTTATGAATTTTTAAAGTTGGCCTGATTTAAATAATTCAGAAAATCCAGAATTTCCTACTTAAGTGACTCGGCACCATGGCAACCTTAACAGCTCTGAAGGCACACGCGGCGCGCTCCCATTCAATACCGCCATCTGAGTGAGTCATCACACGCTTTATGCTCCAAGAGTTCGTCCGACACGATCTGATCCGTTCAATTGATACACACGCGATCCAACGGCTCCACATCTTCGTCCCCAACTGGTGTGCACAGAGAACCGTCTACCTTATAACCCTAAGATCTCGAGCTAGACTCAACCAAATCACAAGGGGTTTGATCTTAGAGCTTCATCTAAGAAAGATGAACCTATCTATACGGTTTATACGGTATAAAATATAATACACATGTATGGAGGACGAAGAATAGCTCGGGAGGAAGGTGAAGTTCAATAACTTTGTTTGAGAGGAGAGGCTTTAATTAGATGGTTGTAGCAGCTTCGATTGGTCCCAGCGAGCCTCCAGATGAAATCTTTTGCCTTGCTGAAATGCCTGGACCTGAATTCGACCAAAGCTGATTCCAGGTGTTGATAAAAGTATGGGGTAGAGGCTCTCTGTGATGGGGCTTTTATAGAACTTTTTTCTATGTGGGGATGGTGTGGGTGTAGTTAATTTGATTTGGTTCAGTGTAGAGCTGTAATGGAATGTGTCCTGGCTTCGGCTAAAATTTTAGTGGGGAAATTAGCTCTGGACAGTCGGGATAGATGGCTGAAGCCAGTGGGATTACACTTAGGAGGTCTCAGGGAAGCTTTGGGAGCAATTTGACAAAGTTCCCTTAAGAAAATTTCAGCACCATCCATTGGCCGTGAGAGATAACTTTTATAGCCATGGCGATTGGGTTGGGCTCAGGGGGCCAATGTTGGTGCATTTGGCCGCCTAGGTGGAAAGTAAATCAGCTTCAATGAGCAATCAGAGCTGGGCAGCTTAGTCTGTGAGTTTGGGTTCAAATTGGCTTGGGGTGGCTCTCGGTTTGGGCTCCTCCGATGACTAGGCCGGCCAACCAGGCCACGGGAGGGGAGCAGAAGTCAGGTGAGCCAGTGGTCAGGCCATCATGGTGAGTAATTAAGTGGACGATCCGTTTTGGTAAAGATCCCTATGGTTTAAACACTTTAGGAAAGAAATCCCCAAATTTGGGAGACCTAGAGTGGGCTAGGTGGGTCTAGGGTGGTTCTTAGGGTTCACTTGGTGGCTGTGGTGGACTTAGGTTGGTCACTTTTGCGATGATTTGGTCACATTTGGTCATAGGCTTAATTTGAGTCATTTGAGCTCAAAGTGGGCTAGATTGGGTTCAAGCTTGGGTTAGGTCCAATTGATTATTCAAAATGATGTATATGAAGTGTTTAGAAGAGGATTGGGTGATTTTGAATAGGTTTGGGGGTCAATTTTGAGCATGTTGGGTTAGCTTGGGTTTAGGTTAGGCTAGAGTGGGGTCAAATGCCAATTGATGGTTTCAAATGGTTTAGGGGGATGTCTTGAAGAGTTCTTGACATAAATTGGGTGGAGATTTTAGGGTTAGGGCATTCAATTTGATGGAATTTGGTCATGTGGTCAATTTGGGGCAAAATTGGGAATCTTAGGTTTGGTTGGACTTGGTTGAGGTTTGGGCTCAAATTGGGGGCAATTGATGGTTCAAATTAGTGTAGAGGAATGTCATGAAGGATTTTGGATATTAAAATTGGGGGAAGCTGATTGACATTGGGTTCAATTTGGGGAGATTTGGTCATATGGTCAAAATTAGGGCTTTTTGGTTTGGGTTCAAATTGAGTTTAAATGTGGGTCAAATTGGACTTGAATTTGGTTTGCGATGAGGTTGAGCATTGTGAATTTGAGTTTAGAATTGAAATTGTGGGGAATTGAAGTTAATTTGGTGGACATTGGATATAATTTACGCATTTTAGGCCTTAAGGGGCAATTTGGGGCTTTTGGTCAAATTGAGTCAAATAAAGTAGTTTAAATTGAAATTAGGAATATTTGGAAGGTTTTGACATTTTTTGGGAATTTTTGAAATTTTTGAAAATTTTGGCTAGAAGGTGCATTTTGGTAATTTGGAGGGGTTTTGGGTTATTTTGGGTATTTTGGTAAATTTGAGATGTTTTGGGTATTTTTAGTAGTGTGGAATGTTTTAAGATGATTTTTGAAGGATTTTGGTAATTTTGGTTGATTTTGAGAATTTTGGGCAAAATTAAGGTTTTAAGGATAATTTGGTCATTTGGTGGAGTTGGGCAAATGAGTCAAAAGTTTGGATTTTTGGTAAAAATTGGGGTTGAAAGAGACTGATAACCCATTTGAGTCATGAACCAAGGTAACTTCTCATTTGGATCCTCCATGTACTGGTACTAACCAAATCCTAGCCTGAGGCTAAGAGCTTGGAGAAACCACCCACATGAGTTTCCAAAAGAGTAGGGGATCAAACCTAAGGGATATGGGAATATTGGTTCAAGGTTGTGAGGTAGTGTGTGAGAGTGCAGTGTGCAAGTATGTGTGTGAGCTTCCCCTAGACAACCCAGGGTAAGACCTAAGGCCTGACCATCCTATAGGAAACTCCCCTTGAGCTTTCTAATGTTTGGTCTCTTCCTCCTAAATACTTAGAGCTTAGACTTTAAGCATTTGAAAACTCCAAGTGAAGCAAAGAAGTGTTTTGAATTTCTATGGGGTGAAGGTTCCATTCTTAGTCCTCTTAGATAATCACGGGAAAGTCCTGCATGTTAGACCTCAGATTATTCTAAAGAAAGATTAAGGCTCTGTTTAGCGCATGCGAATCTGACACTTTTCACTGTATCTATCTTAGAATAGCATTGCTTGCGAAAAGCATTGCGAGGAATGTTAATGTTATCTGTTTAGTGCAAATGTTGCAAAACAATTGCTTCGGAAAAAATGACCATCCTGCCCCTGTTTTGTAAAACTGTTTAAAACAGAACTGTTATAATAATATTTTAGACACTTATAAAGCAGAATTTCACTTCGAAACAGTTCAAAAATTTAGATGCCCAAGTAACTCAACAGTGAGCACCTACAGTGATAAAAGAAAAAGAAAAAATAACCCAATTCGCGATATTCATGGCTAAAATTTTGTAAATTATCTTTACAATTGATGATTTTTGATTAATTGCATTTTCTGTTATTGATAATTCCTTTAGCTTATGGCCTAATAACAGAAGTAAATAATACTTCCTCCATCGTCACGATAAATCAGGAAATTCATAAATCAGGAAATAACCACAATTCATAAATTTAGGAAATAACCACCATTCTAATATGCACATAGCTGTATAAAAGCATATCAATAAACATAAATACATTGACATATATAAATTTGCAATTGAATGCCTACATGTGCCATCACACCAATGCAAAGTTATTTGATATGCATGTACAGAAACTAAACATCTCAAAAATTAAAAATCATACTAACTTGGACTACCATACACTCAAAATAAATATCAGCAACATTAGCAATACAGAAAGGACAACAGTAAGAAATTATGGAAGAACTAAAATCGTTAAGACAGTAAAAAGCAAACCTCACAGCTAGGTACGTCCACAAATAATGGAGCATAACCATAGTCGTTATCTACCTTTCCTATTTGAGGATTCTCCTGTGGCAAAGATTTGAATTCCTTAACTGGCAGATTCTCCTCGCTATAATCGAACCCATCAGCCTCAGTGACAATGAGCTTACGAATCTGGCGGTGTATCTCTTCCTCACGTTTCCCACATGAAGAATTCTTATCCTGGCGAATAGGCATTCCAAGATAGTCCGAATAGTTGCATGGTTGAACTAAATCTTATTTCTAGAAAAACAGCCCCTTGGTATCTCATTTGAGGCAGAATTATAGCAAGATATAGAAATTCTGCAAAATAGAATTTTTTAGGTTTTAAATCTTGCTATTTTGATAAATTCAGTCTCATCATCATTAATGAATAAATCCAGGATTTAATGAATCCCAGCATTCCCAGAATTTAACTTTTTTAAGGATTTATCCGTCTCACAATTCTTAGACTGAAATAAATAGTCGAACAGATCATTGAGATTCAGCAAAATTGATATTTTTCATGGCAAAATATTCAGGTTTTAATCATCTCAGTACCTTTTGGGGCGGAGGGATTCCCGTAGCCTGAAACCCGTGGAAAGGAGTAGTTGTAGGCTGTAAAAGCAGATCATCCCAGTTCAACACAAGCGGCACCTCCCAAGCTCAGTCCTCTTCGACCTTGTTGGGGAGTGTAGCCTTGTCGTCTCCAAGTCCAAAGGCGGCTGCAAGGACAGCGCCGGCGGGGCATCCAGTGAATGGATCGACGGTGCGGTGGTCGTCAACCTGGCGGGCGTTGAAATCGCAGCTGGAGCAGAGGACGAGACTGTGGGGAGGAGTAGGGCAGAAAATGGTTGTCGTAGTGGAGGCGTAGCAGTCGCAAAAAAAGAGAACGGTTTTGTCGGGAGCAGAAAGTGTTGGCAGCGTGGACCTCGCGATCGCAGGGTAGACAAAGGCGAGCAGAGTCGGCACGGCAGAACAACACCGCACACTCTGAGTCGCAAAAGTCGCAGGGAATCGGCGTCGGCGGAGACCATTATTTCGCAGGGGACAGTCGGAGAAGGCGAAGAGCGTAGTTTGGTCCTTTGGGGGCGCTCACGAGGGTTTGGAGGGAAGAAGAGGCGCGGAAGGTAAAGCAGCGAGAAGAGGCGCGCGGGGCAGTTTCGCATTTAGCATAGGCGGAAGCTGAGGCCGCGGGGTCGATCCCGCGGTTCATTTTTCCCCAACTTCGACTTTGTTAGACAGCGAAGTCGCGCGCCAATCAATAATTTTTCGCGCTCCGACCCCGCGCCACGATAAAATTGCGGCGCCAAACGAAGCCTAAACATCAACAAAAGTGAGGTCAACACCAATGTTCTTTATAGCATCTCTAGTAAGGGTAAAAAATATTTTTGTTCCTATTTGGCACAACACATTTTGAATACTTCCACAACATAACTCATGTATTTATTACTTATTCATAATAAGGAAAAAGATATTTTCATCTATACTTCTTTAATCTTACAAAAAGCTCATTGTTCACTTTATTTCATAATTTAAGAAAATACCAAAAAGAATCGCATTTTGCAAATTTTCTATTATCTAAAACTGTTTAATTGTCTTTTCCTAAATAGATTTTGTAATCTAAAACATTTTTATCTTTTAAATATCCAAAATTTTTCCCCATGAGATCGATATTTTGAGGCTTAATCAGAAAGTCCTATATTACTTGATAACGATACGTACACTTCGGTAGAATCTCTAAATTTAAATATAACTGTTAAATTCTTTTTACATCGAAATCAACTTCTTGATACCGTTGTAAAAAAGGAAATTTATATCATAAATATAATTATAATTTTATTACCACAAGCACAAATATACAAGTATTCGTGTGCTGGGATCAGGCACCATGAATATTTTTAAAATATTCAACGACTCTACCGGCATGTCCATTTAAATCACCTCCAATAAAAATTCTTTCTTCAAGGGGTATCAAGTATATTAAGTCTTCTAAGTCATTCCAGAATTTATCTTTAGATCATATATCTAAACCTACTTGAGGAGTATAAGCATTTATAATATTAAAAATCTTAGTATCAATGGTAATCTTAATTGCTATAATTCTATCACCAATTCTATTAATTTTTACAACATTATCTTTCAACCTCTTATCTATAATTATACCTACACCATTGCTAGTGCCACTCTTACCAGAATACCAAAGTTTAAATCCTAAGTTATTAATCTCATTACCATTGAAAGTACCTATATTCTAAGATCCTATCATAATACTAGCATCATGGACTAACTTATTTACCCGCATCCGTCCGTAATGTGGGAACCCTTGCTTATTTGACACTACACCTGGGCGCCGGTTCCAGGAGACATCCTAGCACTTACACAATGATTAAAATGATTCATGTCATAATTTTTACGACAAGTTTTATGCTGGCTATCGACTACCTAATGCAACCCTCCACTTTTCACATCCGGGCTTGGGACCGGCAATGGCAGTGTTACTATATACATAGATAACCAAATAAAAGAAAATTCAATGTAAAAAAATTTAACCAAGACTTTATTAGACCAATTTCAGACATAAGCTACTCCAACATCAGAAGTTGTGTCAATCAATTGCGGATCAAACTTAAAAAATGCATAACAAATCAATTTGTATACGACAACCTGGATGAAAAGTTGAGAGCAAATGTGGGAATGTAACGAATAACATTGGATGGTGAATACTCTTATGAGGAATGAACATAACAGATAACATCAGCAATTTTTTCGACAGGCTTCATCACTCACTAAAGTCCGGTTCTCACTTGCCAGTTTTCTCATCTTCTCCTTTCATGAATAAAACTCTAGCCAAGATTCCAGATATGGCGTTTGGACGTGCTAGCAACGCGCAGCAAAGGAGCAATTGCTATGAATGGATGGAGTTAATGTCGACAGAATTAATGATATAAGCGAATCACCAAAAAAACAAATAAAAAAACCCATTGTATAGTTTCTTTAGGATGTTGTCTCTGAATGAAATTCTAAAATCTCAAGTAATATTTTTACATTCAACGTCAAATTTTTCTCAGAATATCAAAGATGTTACATTCAACGTCAAACTTTTAACCTTCTTAGAAGCTAGCAGCACTAATAGTTAAACATGGCTGCTAAGATTCGATGATCTATCAGATTCGAAAAACCAAATCCAACAAAAAAATTAGGTTCTAACCAAAAATATTAGATGCGATGAAGCTTAAGTTGATGCAAACTAATTAAATCCACTTTTAAATACCTTGGATTTCAAGATCATCACAATCCGATCTAAACCAAGCACCACAAGGATATTTTTATTATTGAAACAACTATACAGATCCTTTAAAATGGAAAAAAAGAAAAAAAAAACATTTCTCTACAAGTTAGAATCAACTGAAACTGACATTTTAGTAAGAGCTCATAGATTAATGTTAGACCAAAAGCAATAAATAATATAGTAGTATACAAATATATTCATATATTCGAAATGATACACCAAATGAAGTAATAAATAGGCCAACAACTGAATTCTCCTATCATTGAAACCATTAAAATGACGTTTGAGACACCACTCTACTTGAAAACTACTTCAGTAATGTTAATGATTTCAGAATTCCAATTATGAAAGGACAATTTATTCACATCAGCACCCCTAAATTGCAAAGGAAAAATCCACTCTTTAACTTTGCTCTTAAACCACTTCAGATTTACATTCTCAAGATCCAAGCCATTAATGTGCTCCATCATCATCCCTGAGGTGCTGTGGTTAACCAAATCCTGACATCCAGGCCTATAATCATACAATCCACCAAGATATTTTGTCGATCTTCTATAAGTCAGATTAACATTTTTGAATTTTATGTCACTCAAAATTCCATTTTTTGAGCCAGACAAGAATACTCCATTTTCTGAGACAGCGGATATATTTTCAAAGAGAATGCCAGAAATGAAACCTGATTTAGAAGTGGAATCTCTCGGGCATGTTGTGATGTAGATTGGCTCTGCTCTTCCCCACCATAAGGGATCATAGTATCTGGTGCTTATTTTGATGTTTGAGAAGATAATGTTGCTGACATTTCCTACAAATTTCATATGAGATAAGATGATAAAAATAACATAGAAGTGAAAAAAATTTCAAAATGCGATGATTGCACTCAGGTGAAAGGAGCATGGTACACCAAATGTATTTTAGATAATATACTAATTTAGTAGGACATTTGAATGAATAATAAATAGAGCTGAGTACATGTAGATCCTTGAGGTGTAAAGGGGCAAGGGCGTTTCCCATCTATATTTAAAAAAATATATATCATAAGTTGATCCCTAACAGCTTCTGAATAATTAAATTGATCCTAATTTTAAATGTCAATCTTCATGTAATTGTTTTAGTTTATTTTGCTAGGTAAGACCGTGTTGGGCTAAATTTTGAGTGTACAAATATTTTTAAAGAAAAAAATATGTATTTTGGCTAGACAGCTGCATCTTCTCCATCCTTTTTCTATATAAATATGTTGGCGCAACTTTGCATAAATCTATGCTTTGAAGATGAGCAAGTTGATTCTTCAGTATGCTACAAAGAGGAGTTCGAACAAAGGGAAGGGTATTTCTAATATTTTGTTATCAATATACCAACATAGCGACCAAAAAAAAAAAAAAAATACACACAATGCATTTTAAATATGAAAGAGGGATTTTTAAATACCCTTCCAACTTAAATTGCTCATTATACCTCAGGAACCTCAATGTAACTTGTCCTTTATGTCTGGTGTATCTCATGAAGTAACTAAGAAATTTCATGCCCCAAAAAAACAAAGACAGCAATAGAAGTTATACCTCCATCACGGATTTGCATTCCAAGACCTCTATGTGATTCAAAGATTGTGATATTGTCAAACAAAAAATTTTTGAAATCAAACCAGCTTGCACTTCCAAGCTTGATTGCACTGGATTTTGTATGAATCCAACAATCAGTTGCACTCAAATTGTACACAGGCCCAGTTGAAGACTTTGGGCAAATGGCATCATCCCCTGTGTCGATATGGCATCGTGTTATGATCGTATTATTTGAGTCCTCAATGTCAATCCCATCATTATTTGGTGTGTTGAAATCTCCATATATTGCTACATTATGAATCTTGGTATCATCGCATCTTACTAGATGTAAACTGGATAAACATGTAAAAAAGATGCTCTCATATGTTTGTTGGAAGCGTGTAACTATCTCCACAAGGCAAACAACACCAAGGAGCAATACATATAATAGTATGCCAGCAAAAAACTTGGTCTACTTATTCTTCTATCATTTAAACACATGAATGAAAATAACACAAAGAAAATGCTAGCTCAAATGAGGAAACAAAAAGGCCATTGTAGCCTTACTAATGATGCCTCACCTTCTTTCCCATGCTAATTTGAGATACGATGAGGAATAAAATAATGATAGATGATAATATCCGGCAGGTTTCTACACATACTAGTTGTTCATTTTAAAAAAATAATTATACACCAATATTAAATAGAACATTAATTAGATAGCCTAGCATGCTCCTTATTATTCTAATTAATAGTTGACCTAATGGAATCATAATCAAGCAACATATTAAAATCATAATAATTAATTAATTACAAGCTATGATGCAAGACTGGTGAAGGATAGAACAATCAGCAAACCAATGATTGCTAGTGGACATTATTTTTTTTATATTTTATTATATTTTGTTATTTTATCTATGCTATTTCTCATTTGTGCTAGAAAAGAAATGTCAGTTGTAACGTGAACCTAGCAAACATAAAAAAATTCATAGTGAGCTAGAATTATAGTCCAACCAAGGTTTATAGTGCCACATCATCATTGCCAACTAACTTATTTAAGTCATCGAAGTCCAAGTTAAAGCAAATATAATGAGCAATCTTTTGACACTTCTTGAGTATTGTTTACTAAAACTTCACTCGAGTAAATTAAAGGCCTTTAAATGTTTAAGATGGAGTTTTAAAGTCAAAAAGATGTTCCACGATGCATCTATTATAATTTGACATCTTCTATATAAAATCTACAAAGAATATCATTGAGATTTCAAATCTCAGATAAGTTTTATCTTCCTCCTTGGAAAAGGCTTGGTGGCTAACTCACCTTATCTATGATTTGATAATTTTGGATTTTTTTTTTTGTGGGAAGTTTAATACTCTTTTTTTTTTTTTTCTTACATGCGCATCTCCTTTCAGAATTCTAAAGTGTCTGAGTTCTCACACTCTTGCACCAAGTTGGTCATAAAATAACCAAGCAAACCAAAATTTATCCAAACTCAACATACCGACCTTCCTTCACTTTCAATATTACACCATATAACCACCATAAATAACTCCAAATCATTATTCCTAGCATCCTTTCCTTTCCAAAGAGTGCCAATACTTCTTAATAACTCCAAACCCAGTTTTCACTTGAGCTCCTCACAAAATCAGCTAACAGAACAACCCGAATCTAGGTCTTCCCCTTCTAGGTCTTAGTCACCCATTAATCCCCCACTTCCAAAGCTCAGAAGCCCTAAAATCACTCCCAATATGTTCTTCTATATCTCCTACTATCAAATAAAACAATAGGCATCAAACTCTACCTCAAATACTGTCATATCCATTGCATCATTTTGTATAAGCTGTTAAGAGTCATTTTTATAGAAGAGCCGTTAGTGCATAAAGGAAGCCTTTGGAGCATGGATCAAGACTTCAACTTTTGGGGCTCTTATTATTGTTAACGTGTTTTTTTTAAACATTGTATCATTATTTCCTTTGGTTGTTAGCAACTTAATTGCTAGTTTTATTTTTCAGCTTATGTCCACAATTACTCTACTTTTGTTGGTGGGCAGGTTTTAGAAGCTTGTAGAAAGTACAACAGTGCATCATTTACATGCCACCATAAGCCTAAAGTGTACCTATTATCTCCAAAAATTAATTGAGTTTTTTTTAATATTTTTGAGTTATAAGTTCCACATTTAGGTTGTCAGAACTTGAATGCTTGCCTCATCATCGTGGATCCCGACTTCAAACAATATAGCTCAATAGAAGGTTGGCAGACTCGTCTAAGAGTTTGGTATATTTCTGGCGCAAAGTATGGATGAAAACAAGAGGCTGTGGAACTTTGCTTGTAAATTTTGAGAAGCTAATCATACTAGATGTGTTAAACATCCATGATGTTTCCTTGGAGTGTTATGGCCTATCCTTGCTTAGTCGAACTCATTGTTAAGAAATTATAATTTGTAAAAATGTTAGATAGGTTTGTAGCCATTGGACACCAAGGGCAATGTGGACTCCTTGAGCGGGTAATATGCAGATCTCCAAAGTGAATTGGTTGCCTTAAAGTAACAGAATAGTATTTACACATGTAATTTTGCATTCAAGCTTGTCAGCATAACTAAATAAGACATGCAATGGTATTGTGGACAATATTGTAAACGAGAAAGCTTCCATGAGTCTTTGTTGGTTGAAATTATGTGTGGAATCGCCATAAATAAGAACTTGCACGCAAGTGTTATGAATAGTCCATCAAAGTGAAAGATATGTGAGGGGAGCTATGCATCAAGAAGAGCATGGAAGTCTACTTTTGGTTGCTCCTAAAGTGAATTTGCAGTGATAAGATCTTTCTCTTCAGCTAATAGGATGGTTTCAGATGAAACAATGTGTAGGTCATTATCAGGCTTAATTAGAAGAAAGAGAATAGTTTGCCTTCAGAAACCTAGCTGCTGTGGAATTATTTATCACAATTGTAGCAAAAAGTCAAAAACCTTTCTCCCAATTTTCAATAATATTAACTAGTTTCAGCCTTTGTTTATGGGTAGAGGTGGTTTAGATTCAACAATTTTGAGCGGAGAGTAGTCCTGGTAGTTGGGAGGCTTTGAAGCAAGATAGTGTACCATCATTGAAATTATCTTCAATAAGCTTCGCTAGTTAAATAACTTGATCAAGCAAAGCTAGTTAATGACTTGTTATAAACCAAATTCAAAGCAGCATTGAAGAAAGGGTTCTTCGATGCTGGAAATTTCATTTGATCACTTATTAATTAATTTCATAACGACAGGCGTCAGATTGTATGAGCCTGTTAGGTTCTCTTTAAAGATCCCGATATTGAAGATCCAAAATGCAGATACAGAGCAGCAAGGAATTTAGTCCATGAATTTCAAAATTTTATTTATTAGCCAAAGATACCATTCTTTGGGTCCTGGCGAAATGATGTTTGAGTTTGTACTCATCAAAGAGTTTGTGAAAACTATAATGCTATTTAATTTTCAAAATAAAGGTTTCAGAGTTTCTCCACATCAAAGATTTCAAGATTTGTGTTGTCATACAATTATGGAAATGCATTGTCATTTTAATGGAGCGAATGCTGTTGGCCATGGATTGATTTTTAGCGCTAAGGGAAGATACCTGAGTTAATGAGAGCATCAAATATTGAGAAAAAATGGCAGATTGTTAAGTTCATTGGTAACTCCAGGCAAAATAGCGATAAGATGGCAGTTTGAGAAGACTTTTGACAGAAAAAATCATAAGGGATGACCAGAAGCAAAGGAACGAGAAGTATCTTTATTTTTTGCTATCTTTTAGAAAACTAGTACAACCAATATATCCAAGTCCTATAATGATTACAGCTAAACGTTGCTACCACTACAAAATGACAAGTGACCTTAAGCCAAATGAACTTAACAATCTATCCAATGAAAAGAGACATGAGACCTAACCAAACAAACAATAGTCAAAATTAATAACACTTGTACTTTAATAACCCATGGATTCCCCACTACCACCCTTTTAGGTGATAATTCAGTAGCCGAATTGGAGTTCCCTTCGCAGCCTTAATGATGTGATTTGTTGAAATTCTATTCAATGTTGAGGATGGAATCAATTCATCTTGATTAACATATAAAAAATTAACGACATAAGTTATTAATGTTTACTTGTCATCTATACCATATTTTACTGAGAGGCTTTTTGAGATCACTTTGGTTTCTAATTTTTATTCTTATTTTATTTTGCTAATATTTTGATTTAAAATAAAACATGTTTTACAAGTAAAAATAAAATAAGGTTATTTTTGAAAATACTCAAATTGTTTATAAATTGCTTCGAGTGTTTTTGAAAATATGTAATAATTTATTTTAAAAATAAACACATGTGAAAATCATACTAAACAAAGATATTTTTAAAAACAAAAATAAAATCAAAAACAAAAATAAAAAAAAATGATATAAAATAAACTATAGGCTTAAAGGTAATAAATAAGATGATGCTATACAAGAAATAATAACATTAAACTGTCTAATCTATCCATCTACACACACACACACATATATGTCCATCTACGCACACGCGCGTGCGCGCACACACACACACACAAACACGCAAACGCACATGCACCGCCCCGCGCAAGCTCGCACGCACCCACAAACACACACACACACACACACACACACACACACACACACACACACACACACATATATATATATATATATATATATATATATAAAAGAGATGGCGGCTTCTGAATTTGCTCTGCTAGGGTTTGCCCTCTAATGGAGCTTTTGGCGGCGCTTGGTAGGTTTTCTGCTGTGGATGGTGTTCTTGGTTGCTGTCTGCTTTACTTTTTTGTCTTTTGGTGGTGTTTCAAGTCTCTTTGGTTCTTCTTTCCCTTCCCGGGCTTCCCTTTTTCAAATTTAGTTACTGTTCCATTGAATTTTCTTGGTGGAACTGGTTCTTGGGTGGACTCGGTTACTATTCCATTGCCACTTTGAAGTTCCCTGGTGGTTCTTCTCTTTTGTTTCCACTTCTTTTCTGCCTTTGTTTGTTTGCCACTGCTCCTACCTTTTTCTTTCTGCTTTACTGCCTTTGTTCTGCTATGGCTACACCTTTTCCCATTGACATAGCTACAAATGCTCAATGGGCAAAGGCCACCTATGCAGGTGTTGTTGGAAGTGGACTATCTCAGCATAAGTCTTTTGACCCCCTTGTTTTCCCCCAAGTACTACACGATGCTGTGGCTGGTAAAGGCACCTGCCCCTATTTAAGACCTCCTGAAACTATTAACGGACAGTCAGCTGCTTCATTTACCTCTAAAGAAGTCCAACAACTCACTTCTGCTGTCAGATTTACATTAATTGGTAAATTCCAGATGGGTCATCCCAAAATGAATTATGTTAGGAATTTCTTTGATAGCCTTGCTTTGTCTGGCTCCTGGAAGCTTGGTTTGATAGATGGCCGCCACCTACTTATTAGACTTTCCATGGAAGAAGACTATGCAAGGCTTTTTGGAAAGCAATCTGTTGTCATTGCAGGTGCCACCATGAAGTTAATCAAATGGACACCTGACTTTGACCCCACTAAAGAACCTCCAATCATCCCCATGTGGTTTAAGCTTCCTAATCTACCTATCCAGTATTACCATCCTAATGCCATCTTCAACATCAGTCAGGTGTTGGGCACTCCATTGAATGTTGATTCTCCCACCTTTGACATGGCTAGACCAGCTGCTGCAAGGGTCCAAGTTGAAAGAGATATTACTCTCCCTGATCTTAAGGGAGTTTGGGTCAAAGCAGGTGATGATGAAGTCTTTTGGCAGGAGTTTGAAGTGGAGCATAGGCCTCTATATTGCTCTCACTGCAGGATGTTTGGGCATATTGAAGATTCTTGCTACAGACTTCACCCCCCCCCCCCCAAAAGAAAAAAACTAACTCTCCATAATGAGAGAGTTGCACAAAAACCTGCTCAGGAACCTGCTCAACAGACCCCTAACTCTGGGCTTGTTGAGGCTGCCTTGATGGTTTCTGTTGATACTGCAAATGACCCATCTGCCAATGCTGTGGAAGTGGCTGAAGTCACTGCTCCTTTGGAACACCCATCTGCCACTGCTGTGGAAGTAGCTGAAGTCACTGCTCCTTTGGAACAGTTTGAAAACCTAAATGATGACACAGTGCCTCCAACTCCCTTTGAAGTTGTTCAACCACCTAGTCATCAACCAGAAGTTCTAGTAGACCCTTTGGAGCAGTTCTCTCCTTGTCCAGAGGCTTTGCCAGATATCACAACTCCCAAAATTGCCCAACTAAATGATGATCTGCAAAATGTTTGGCAAACTCAGAAAAGCCATAAAAGAAGGAAGAGTAAGACAGACTTAAAATGCACAAGTGACACTAAACTCATCAATGACCCTCCAGACAACTCCCCTACTGCCCCCTACAATACTAGGGGGAAAGGAAAAACCTCTATATGATCAAACTCCTTTGCTGGAATATAAGGGGAGTAGCTCATACTTCTTCCTTGAAAAGATTAAAACAGCTTGTTAGATCCCACCATTTATGGTGTTTTGCTCTTTTTGAACCTATGATTACAGTAAATCAACCACACATCCTCCACAAATTCCCTCATTTCTCCTTTGCAGCTAATTTGAACAATAAAATCTGGTTATTTGTCAGATCTGAACGTCAGTGGACTGTTCTGATTGACCATCCACAATTTTTGCACATACACTTCTTCATTGGAGAGCAACATGGCCAAGCCACTTTTATTTACGCTAGCTGTAATGCTTTTTCAGCAACAAATTCTGTGGCAAGATCTACTCCATTTAAGTCTCTCCATCAATTCCTTTTGGATATTAGGAGGCAATTTTAACTGTCTAACTTCCTCTTCTGAGAAGAAAGGTGGCAATCCTCCTCAACCTGCATCTATGAACAAATTTAATAACTTCATACATGTTGCATCTCTCTTTAACCTGGGTTTCCAGGGCCCAAAGTACACTTGGAGAAGGGGTAATACTTGGGAAATGCTTGACAGATTCTTAGTCAACTCCCAATGGCTTCAATGTTTTCCCTTCACTTTCAATACCCATCTAGCCATGACATGTTCTGACCACAGACCTCTCCTATGTACTATAAGCAACACTGATCAAGGTGGAGGTGGACCCTTCAGATTCCAAAATATGTGGCTCAAACACCTTGGTTTTCTTTCTGAATTGGAACAAATCTGGAAAGCTGAGAACAATACCAATCCTTGGACAGCTCTTTGGCAACTACACAAACAGACTGCTAAACACTTCAAACTCTGGAATTGTAACACTTTTGGAAATGTTGAAGAAAACCTCAAAGCTGCTGAACAGGAGGTCCTAATATTAGAAGCTGGGGTGCAACAGGGAATCAATTCTGAAGCTGATCTCCTTGCTGCCAATGCTAATCTGCTCACACATATCACTTATCAAGAGCTCTTCCTTCAACAAAAGGCTGCATCTACTAAATTTATGGAAGGAGACAGGAACACCAGGTTCTACCATGCCTGTATTAAATTACAAGAGAAAATGCAATATGATTCTCACCATTACAAATTCTGCAGGGCTCAAATTATCTGATGCTAATGATATTGCTGCTGATGCAGTAAATCATTTCAAAGCTCTTTTTACTGGCACTCCATCTCACAGAACTCATATTAACACTGCTCTTTTTCAGGATAACTATCATTATGTCAATAATCTTTCACTCACCCAGCCCCCCCACTGATGCTGAAATCAAATCTGCTCTTGACTCCATTGATGGCAACAAGGCAGCTGGTCCTGATGGCTACACCTCATCATTCTACAAAACTAGCTGGCATATCATTGGTCCAGATGTGGTTTCTGCTATACAAAGCTTCTTCCAGGGGATTGACCCCCCCCAAGTACTTTACCTCCTCTACCGTCATCCTCATTCCAAAGAACAACTGCAGATCTGGTTGGGGTGATTTCAGACCCATAAGCTTAACCACTGTCATTTCTAAAATCATCAGCAAGATTATGGTTACCAGACTACAACCTCATCTTTCCCACCTCATCACTGGAAACCAAGCAGCCTTCATCAAGGGCAAATCCATTTCAGACAACATTTTACTTGCCCAGGAATTATTGTTTGATTTGGATAAGAAATGTAGATGTCACAATGCTATTTTTAAACTAGATATCCAAAAGGCTTTTGACACCATCAGCTGGGCTTTTATCCTGAAGAATCTGACTGCTAGAGGCTTCCAACCTGCTTTTGTTAATTTAATTAAAAGATGGCTCTCCTGCAATGCCATTTCTGTTATGGTTAATGGCAAGAGACATGGTTTCTTTAGTGCCACTAGGGGTATTAAGCAAGGAGACCCCCTCTCCCCCACAATCTTCATTCTTGCATTTGATTATATTTCAAGACTATTGGATGCTCTATTTCAGAATTCTCCACATCTAGCTTATCACCATAAGTCTAATATGATCATTAGCCATTTATCATATGCTAATGATCTTATTATTTTCTCAAAGGCTTCTAAACCTGCAGTCAGATCTATTCATCAGATTTTTCAGCATTTCCAAGAGACTTCTGGTACGAGTTTAAACATCCACAAATGCAATTTCTATACTGGCATCAAGGTTCCCTCTCAGTTGAACCATTGGATTGCTGATTTCACTGGTTTCACTCATGCTCACCTCCCACTTACCTACCTTGGGGTTCATCTTCCTAAAGGCAGGGTCAAGCAAACCCAATTCAATGCTTCTATCGATAAGATCAAATCCAAACTCAACTGCTGGACTAACTCCTTTCTATCCAATGGAGGCAGAATTACACTTCTCAGAAGTATTCTTCTATCCTTTCCTTCTTATGCTCTGCAGATGTTCAGTATTAAGAAAAGTACTCAAAATACTTTAAGTAAACTTTTTAACAAATTCCTTTGGGCTGGGCAACACAAGCAACTCCACTGGTTCCCCTGGAAAAAAGTTTGTAAACCTCTATCTGCTGGAGGATTAGGCTTCAGGGATTTCACCCATATGAGCTTTATCAACCTGTGCAAACTCTGGATTCGTTTTAGATCCCAGGATTGCTTATGGGCAAAGTTTTTGAAAGGAAAATACTGCAGATTTGATCACCCATCTGTTGCCACATTCAAGCTGGGAGACTCCAGATTATGGCATAAGCTGATATCTGTCAAAACTCAGGCTGAAACACTCTTTATTTGGGAACTAGGTGAAGGAAAAATCCACTTCTGGCTTGACCAATGGCTGTAGAATGGTGAAAAGCTCACTGGTAACTACAATAAGAACTATACAAATTCAAAGGTCAATGACTTCTGGTTGGATAACCAGTGGAATTGCACTCTTATAAATAACATCCTTACCAGTGAACAAGCACAGCAAGTAATAAACACTCCCCTTAACCCATTCATGAAAGATAAACTGATTACCAAAAACCCCCATTCCCAAAAACTCACCCCCTTCATTTACCATCAATTCTACTGTTGGCCACAAGTGGCATGGGGACAAGCACTCTGGGGCAAGCTCCTAACCCCTTTTATGTCATTCTTCTGTTGGAGATTATGGCACAATATTCTCCCCACAGATGATATCTTAAAACTAAAGGGCCTGAGAGGTCCATCTTGCTGTTCTTTATGTCATAATGCTGAAGAAACACTGGACCACCTCTTCTTTGCCTGTTCATTTTAACAAACTATTTGGCAAAACCTATTGCAAACTCTACATGTGAACAATCTTCTCCTAAGCTGGTACTCCTTCCCTGTTTGTTGGACAGACTGGGCTAAAGCTAAACTTGCTGTCATCCCATGCACTGTGGCATGGTTCATATGGATGGCCAAAAATACTGTCAGATTTCAAGATCAAGTCCCTTTAGCTCCAATTGCAGTAAAAAATTGTCAAGCTTATTTACATAAACTCATCTTATACCACAACTTTCAGAATATTTGTACAAATTGGAACCCACCTTCATCATTGCAGAAACCATCTGTGTCTATCAGTACCTGGACTCCCCCTCCATTTCTTTGCATTAAGGCCAACACTAATGGTAGTCATTGTACTGCATCTGCTGGATTTGGAGGCCTTTTCAGAGACTCACATGGTAAATGCTTGCTATTTTTCTCCTGCCCTACATGTGTTGTTGATGCTCTGGAAGCAGAAACCATTGCAATCTACTGGGCACTCCAGATTGCCCACAATTGCAACATTGGTCCCCTCATAATTGAATCTGATTCCCTAGCTTCTGTTTTCTCCTTTTTTGGTTATACTCATATATATATATTATATTTTATATATATATCAGTATACTTGCCTATGTACTTTTCTTTTTTGAGTGAACTTGTTGTATGTAAGGCACTTGATTTTCCTTTTTTATGGGAATCTTTTTTGGTTCCATGTACACCCCTTTTCATTAACATGTATGAAGCCTTGTTTTGCTCCTTTTTCTTAATATATAGCCACACACACACACAGATATATATATATATATATATATATATATATATATCTGTGTGTGTGTGTGTGGCTACTATGTCATCCTATGGATTCCCCACTACTACCCTTCTAGGTGACAATTCAGTAGCCAAATTAGAGTTTTGCTACATTTGGAGCTCTAATGATATGATTTGTTGAAATTATATTGAATGTTTAGTTTGGAATTGATTCTTCCTGACTAACCTATAAAAAAAATTAACGACACAAGTTATCAACATTTATTTACTATCTAAACCATATTTTACAAAGAGATCGTTTGAGATCACTTTTGGTTTCTATTATTTATTTTTTATTTTTATTTAATTTTTTTTATTTTGAATTAAAATAAAAGGTGTTTATAAGTAAAAATAAAGTTATCTTTGACCATATAATGATCCAGTTAAGAGTAGATGTTTTAGATTCGAATTTCGTTAAGAAAGGCAGAGGTAGACCTAAAAGGACTAGGGCATATCGTACAAAGAATGATCAATCAATTAGAATTAAATGAAAATATGGCACTCAATAGGATGCAATGGAGGAAAAGGGATTCATTTAGCCAACTCAACTTAGAGGAATAAAGGCTTGTTGTTTTTGTTTCTATCAAATTATTTATAAATTGCTTCAATGTTTTTAAAAATATAATAATTTATATAAAAATAAAAACATGTGCAAATCATACCGAACAAACCTATTTTTAAAAACAAAAGCAAAATCAAAAATAAAATTGCTCTAAAATAAACTATAGGCTTTATGGTAAAAAATAAGCTTATGCTATAAAAGAAATAATAGTTTTAAGCTGTCTAATCTATCCATCTATCCACACACACACACAGAAATCTATATATATATATATATATATATATATATATATATATATATATATACATACACTCAGGATAAAAGAGATGCAACAATGTACAAAGAAGTGGAAAAAATTAGGTGAAGTCATCTTAATCAAGATTGATATGGCTGAGATTTTAAATTATTAAATTAATTTTGAGATGAATGCAATACAGAAGTTTATTAATTATTCATATAGTATATTTATGAGTAAAATATCAAATTAGTTCCCAAACTCTTTATATTGAAACTGAAATAGTACTTTGTGTGAATTATTTCAGCCTATATTAAAAGTTGGAGAAGCAACTTGACACCTCTATAGAGTTGGAGACAAAAATAACCCCTTGTAAAGATTGAGGAGACTGTTTTGACACATTTCTCGCATACTCATAAAGGAATAATTATAAAAAATTCAAAACGCATCTTAACCGATCAAAAAAGATGAGATAAAATTGCAAAAGTCAATCTGAGGGCTCTTCTTAGGTCTTACCACCAATAAGCTGGTTGGTTCAGCGTGATATTCCAAACCCGCACATCATTTGAATCAACAAACCCGACCAACCTCGGCCGGCACTCGTCTCCCAAACACGCCCCGGTACGGTTCCAACTCACCATCACATTCTTCCTCACATCAGGCCGAACCACAAATGCCTCACTCTGCCCGTTAATCTCTCCGCCACCGGTGATCCCCACCCCTGTAACATTCTCCGCGAGCACAACGTACCATCGCGATGACTCCTTAGGGTAGTCTTCCTCCCTGGTACCACCCAAAATCCTTGCCCCGCGCTCCACATCAAGGATTACATGGGACCGAAGGAACAGCGTGCCTGTGAGGTAGTCGCCTCCGGTAGGGAAGAGGACGCGTCCGCCGCCAGAGAAAGCGCAGGTATCGATTGCGGATTGTATAGGGTTTGTGTCGTAATGGATGCCATCGCCGGCGGCTCCGAAGTCGGAAACTGAGAAGGTAAGGGAGGCGTTGGAGGATGGGTGGCAGTACAGAGCGAAGAGAAGAAACAGTATTAGGGCGGACATTTTGCGGATAGGCACTGAGCTGATTGGCACTATGGTTTGTTTGACCCGTGTGCCCAATGAGAAATTTGACATTAAATTTTTGGGTTTTATACATTTATATGCGATAATAAACCATAATTGACACAATAAGCTCCCTATTTCTTTAATATATATATATATATATATATATATTCAAAATTCTATTTCACATCAAAATGTTCTCTCTTTATAAAAATATAGGATTCTAAACTCTTATTCAAGATAGCACAAGCCATCAATTGAACTTCTAAAAAAGAGCATCTTCAATTCTATTCTCAATGTCATATTTGTTTAAAATCTAATAGTATGTATGATCGGCTTACAATAATTTCTTTTTACCCTCTTCTTTAATTAATTTTTGAAATTTAATGATGATATATGTTTGATTTTTTAAATTTGAATATACCAATCGTTGTACATCAAATTACCTACTACAAATATATTCAAAATATCTTTGAGTATTGATCAAATATTATTAGTGCTTTTGAGTAAAGATTTGATAAGGAGTTGAACAAAATTCAATGATATTTAAAAAAATTTGGATTAAGCTTTAAAACAATTGAAGGAAAGCTTAACAAAGTTTGAAAAAAGGTTAAAGAATGAGTGATCATGATTGGAATATGATACTAGCAAGGTTCAAACATAGTTTAACATGATTTAAATATGATTGGACAATGCTTAAAATAGAATCAACCAAGTTTCGATTAAGACTCAAATTATGCCTAGTATTAAAAAAAATAGAGTCAAACATAGTAAGAATAAGATTAAATAAGTTTGAAACCAAATTAGAAAATGATGGGAAAAGTAGTCAAGTAATTTGAGACTGTTGACCACATTATTAATACTAAGAGATTCATTCTCTATCACTTCTTCAAATATTATGAGCGACAATTTCTTGAGGCCTTAATTTGTTAAGTGTCATAAAGATGGTTGACCATGAAGAGAAGAAGGACGACTCCATTATGTTGACCTTAGAGATAAAAGAAAGCAACACTTGAAGTGAATTAATACTATCACTAGGTTTGAGTTTAAGAAATACTCAACTAAGTGAGATTTAATAAAATGAGTAGAAGAATAAACTTTTAATAACTACCTTGATCTGGATAAATTATTTTAGAATTTTGACTTAAGGTGAGCCTTCTTAGAGTATGCGAAGGGATGATCTCTAACATCATGTACTACTTTTACCTGTAGATAATGTCCTCCATTATCCTAAGAAATACAACACTATAATTATTTACACAGTTGGATTGGTAGATAACGAGGAATCATTTTTTGCGTACATATAAGTCATAATGTCATGTGATAAACATTGAAAGGGTTGAAAAGAGAAATAATGTATTATGAATTAATTTCTCTAAAGAAGAATACTCCATCTTAGTACATTATAACTGGATATGCAATATTATGCTTATAAAGTCACACCATAACTATAGAGGAAATATGTTGAGTTTTTTTAGAATGAACGCCATTGATGTTGAGTTGAAAGAGTAGAAAAAATGTTTTTTGGAAAATATTTCATTCCAATGTTGACGAATAGAGATGAATGGGTGGATCATTATGTCAAATTTAGCAAAGTATTTTTATTTATATGTTGTGTCATTATTACTTTTTAATTAAATCCTTACTTGTTACTTTTAGGGAATTATTTATCCTATATTAGTATGTAGAAAGATGAGAGGACTTCTATAATTCTATAATACATTCTTCAACTCAACCTTTCTTAGATGTAGCTATTAAGAGAAAAATGAGCACACCCATTTTAAGGATAAAGTAATACAAGTAATGAAGGCAATTTTAGCTACTAATTAGTCCATGTCATCATATGAATTGATAAAGTAGCATTTTACCTCTTTATATGAGTTGAACAAAGATCAAATGAGGATGAAATATAACTAAATAACATTACATCAAATATTTTATGTTTGATTAAGCTTGTTTAGAGTTTTGTATATAAGAAAGTGCAAGAGAGAAAGGAGGATAATGAGGAGGTACGAATTATTATTTAGTCATTCACTCAATTGAGAATAGAGATGAGGCGCGAATGGAAAAGAAGAAGAAGATGGAAGACATAATGGGATAATCCCTTACCATCATATATATTTATATATATCTATGTGTGTGTTTATCTGTGCGGTGTATTAGGGTTTTAAGATGGAAAAGGATATTAGTACATCTCTTATTTTTATCTATGAAAGTGAGTTAATATAAGTATTTTTGGGTTTTAGGAATAGCAAGAATGGGTTTGAATACTTAAATGAATTTCATTTGCCGTAGGATTAGCATAAACTCTTAATGGTCTATGCACATTATGATGATCATAATTGATTCTTGGTTATCTTAATTGACTTATTGATTGTTCACTATTTCTTCTACAAGTTTGTGAAGTCTTTCTATTTTCTAATCCTCCTAATAATTCTCTCTAGTTCTGAATGATAGGGTTCAAATCATGTAGGTCCTACACTACGCATTCACTGACAAAAGGCTCAACTAGTAGGAATTGACCTCACTTTTGTGAGGATAATTTATAAATCATTTTGAGAAAGGAAATATGTCAATATTAACCTCATAAATCTCACCAATGGTCACTAACCCTAATGTCTAGGGTAAAACTTAATGAAGCTTTTTTAACCTAAATCTTATTGACATCCTAAAATGATCAAATCAGCAATGACAAGCTCTGATCTGATCAGCCATTGACCAAAATGGTCAACCTTTGACCCAATGGTCAACTTAGGTCAAAATGATCAATCCTTGACCAATGACCACCACATTGACTAAACTGGTCAACCTTTGACCCAAATGGTCAAACTAGGCCAAAATGGTCAATCCAAGACCCAATAACCACCACATTAACCAAACTGGTCAACCTTTGACCTAAATGGTCAAATTAGGTCAAAATAGTCAATCCTTGACCCATTGACCACCACATTGACCAAACTGGTCAATCTTTTATCCAAATGGTCAAACTAGGACAAAAATGGTCAAACCATGACCCAATGACCACCACATTGACCAAACTGGTCAACATTTGACCAAAATGGTCAAATTAGGTCAAAATGGTCAATCCATGACCCAATGACCATCACATTGACCAAACTGGTCAACCTTTGGCCCAAATGGCCAAACTAGGTCAAAAATGGCCAATTTCCTGACCCAATGACCACCACATTGACCCAATGCCAACCCAATTAACTAACAGGGCAACTTAAACACCAAATTGATCAAACCTCACTCATTTGATCAATTTAAGACATTAAAATGATCAAACATGATCATTTGGTCAACCCTAGTCAAACCTAGGTCCCATTACCAAAATTAATGATCTCATAATTAAATTAACCATGACAAGGTTAAAAAAATCACCTGGATCAACCTTGGACCTGGATTGGTCAACTATGGTCAACCCTGGTCTCCTCAAGCTTCTCCTCACTTTATGTTTTTCTTTTCTTTTCTTTTTCTTTTTGGATTGATTTTCAATCCTTCTTTTTCTTTTTCTTTTTGGATTGATTTTCAATCCTTCTTTTTCTTTTTCTTTTTCAAGTGAGGATTATTGTATCTGGATAGCCTGTTAATAATTTTGAACTTCAATTTCTCTTCCTAAATTTGAAACTTAAAATATTTCTTTGCTTATATATATTTCATAGCCTTTACTTCATTGAGTTTCTATCCTTTCTTTTTCACTTAAATACTTAAGAATTTTTAATTTCAAAATATAGTTTTCCTTACTTTAACTAGTTTACTATATTCTTATTCCTTTTAACCAAATATCTTATTCCATTAATTAATTGAATTACTAGAAATATTTTCTTTAACTTTATATAATAATTAAATAAAGTAACTCATGTTTATTGAATTGAAAAACTACTATAGAAAATCATTTAATAATAATTTTTTGAAAATAGAAATTGAGAACAATTTTAATAATTAAATTTGTATTTTTACCTTCCCCCAAACTTAAATTTTTCTATCTATACTACATAGTGAAAAAGGGAAAGTATATATTAAAATTCATCATATCTTTGAGCTTTAGGTATTTCTTTTCTTTGAAATTTTTGCGAGGCTTTTTCATTACTTACGTAACCCGTACTCGTTAGTATTCTTCCACATATAATATTTAAAAGAAAGTGCAGGGATGAAATTTTAAAATAAGTATCAAACATAACAAAGAAAACTTAATCTATTACTACACATACATTTAAAACTTAAACAATACATTAAAGAAAGACTAACATCCTATATATATAAAAAATTGCAACTAATTTAATACACAAGAAATCTAACATCAATAACATAAGCAAACATACCAACATCCATAGTCTCTAGAAAGTACGGAATAATCACATCCAAAATAATAAAGTTTCCCAAAATAACAACAAATCTAAACAAACCAAACAAACTAAACAAAAGCTCTAATCTTCCGCATCAAAGTCCCAAGCTATGTCATCTCCCCGATCTCCAGAGCTAAGAAGGCCGAGCGAGGTCGGTATCGTGAATAACGAGGGCACTCGGGAAAGACAACATCTAAATCACCACTCCTATATCGACGCTCAGCCTCATAGTATGCAATCTCGTACTCTGAATGTCGCTGGAGATATTGCTATCATAATCGTGTCTTCTCTCCAAGCCTCCGATCCTTTGATCTATATGCTCAAATATTCTTTCCATATTTTTCTCCAAATAACTCAAAACTCTTTCTACTCAGGGTTAATTCATTCATCAGATTTTGAAGGGTAGGAGTGGTGTACTGAGGGGGTGGTTCATAACCTACTTGAAGAAGGTACATAATCCCTTGTCCCAGATCTCCATCCTTCGTGGGATTCATATTTCTTTATATTAGCCTGAGTAAGGGGTTTCATAGGTTCAATCCATTCCTCATCATCTCTTGCCTCTACCCCGGATAATCGGCAAAGTGCATAGATAAGACCGGGATGTCCTAGTCCTCCTCCACTTTCATTTCCAACGAGTGGCTAATATGTTTTTATATATAACATTTCCCACATTAATACTCTTCGGTTCTAAATACGAATTCGAAGCGTTTCATCTCTTGTTACCTCACTATGGTGGTAGGTAGGTAACAAAGTAGAACAAATAAAATAATGTCGGGCTTTAGATGTTGCATTTAGCATAGAAAGAGGGAAGTTTACTCGTTCCCGCCGTTTATCTTCCGACTCCTTTCCCATCAGTGAGAAAGTCGATCACCTCTTCCAGTGGTCCTTCCATAGTTCCAAAAGTTTCATATTCGCTGGTGTAGGTGTCTCATACTTCATAATAAGTGTTTATTCTAGCAGCGTTGAAATCTACAAAAAGTCCTCTAACCTTAACCGATGCATCTTCAGCCTGTGTTAAATTTGTATAAAATTCCTTTACTACTTCTACAATTGCTTCTGTTGGTAACGAAACGAAATTTTCCCATCCTCGCTCCCGAATGATTCGCTCAACTTCTCCTCCTGGATTCTTGAAAACTCGATCTTGAATGCATTTTCTTGCTTGTATGTTTTGAAAATATCGTGTTTGTGCTCTTGCATTAATGAATCGGGTTTCGTCATAATCTATTTGTCGCTTTTGTCGTGGAGCCATTTCTCGATCTGTGAAATTTTCAAAAATCTTAACTAAACTCCAAAATATTACTAAGAAGGCTTCCTACAACAACTAAAATCCATTTAAATCAATTTTTATGAAATTCTTCCAAGTACTTTCTCTACATTTCGAAATTTTTCAAAATTCTCCAATGTAGAAGAAATCAATGGTGAAAATCAAAAATTTTTGCATAGGAGTGAAGCTCTTACCAAGGGAAAATGAAATCCGGTGTTAAAAAGTGTTGAAATCGCCTCAAATCCGAGATCTCTCAAGCCCTAGGTCAGTTTTTTCGAAAATTTGAGGAAAGGGATGATGAATAGTGTCGGTTGACCAGTCAAATATAGGTCTTTTCGCGTTCTCGCTGTCAGCGAGATTTTCAGGTATCTATAGATTTCGTTCATATTGTATCTTGAAGGCACAAAGTTGGAATAATGACAAACAGAGGTATTTTCTATAGAAAACAATTCATTTACCCTTGCAGGAGTAAATGTTACCCATCTTCCTCTGACGTACACATTTCCATTATTGATCACATGTAAATTAGAGTAAAACTCTTTAACTACTGGTATAACTACAGCGGATGTCGTATAACAAAATACCTCCCAATATCGCTGTGCGATCATTTCTTCGATTTTTGTAGTAGAATTCTCTACTCCTCTATTGACAAATCCTCTTTCTTTAATAAGTCTTTTCTTCATCAAGCCTTTGTTGAAGATTCGTCGTGCCTCCGAACCGACGAATTTTCTCCGGTTGAAAACTTCGCTTTTGTGGTTTCTAAGAATTTGGTGGCCATTTTGGATGGAAAGGATTGGTCTCTAGTCGTTTCTAAGGAAGAAAATGGTGTAAAATCGGATTTGGAATAATTTCTTACGAAGGAATGGCTTAGATCCGTCCAAAACCGCACGAAAAATCTTTAAGAAACTAAATTTTCAACTGCCTCGCCGTCGGCGGGAAGTTCCTCGCCGTCGGCGACTTAGTTATAAAACTGACTGAAGTAATGGTCCACGATCTCGCTGTCAGCGGGCTCGAGCTCGCTGTCGACGAGATTCGTAAAAATCTCCCATTTTCGCTCTGGTCCGAATATTTTCTGATCTCATCAAATAGGTTCAATTTTGTGATGATTCTAATAAAAATTTGAGTAGTAAGATTTGTTTTAATAATATAGACTCACTAATATATAGATATTTAAAAATAAAAGACTACTATGGGTTGCCTCCCATAAAGCGCTTGGTTTAACGTCGTCAGCCAGACCTAATTTAGTTAGTGTTCAGGTTGACTAAGCATTAAAACCTCTTTAAAATTTGGCCTTCTATTTTCGAAATATGGTTTTAATATATGTCCATTTACTTTAAATCTATGTACTGTTTTTGGATCTTCAATTTCTATAGTTCCATATGAAAATATTTGAGTTATGATGAAAGGTCCTAACCATCGAGATTTCAATTTCCCAGGAAATAATTTTAATCTAGTATTATAAAGCAAAACTTCTTGTCCTGGTTCAAAATTTCTCTAATTAATCTTCCGATCATGTCATAATTTCATTCTTTCTTTATAAATCTTATCATTATCATATGATTCGTTTCTTAGTTCTTCCAATTCATTTAATTGCAACAATCTCTTCTCACCAGCTTCTTTCATATTATAATTAAATTCTTTAATCGCCCAATATGCTTTATGTTCTAATTCAACTGGTAAGTGGCAAGTTTTTCTATATATAAGCCTATAAGGAGTCATTCCAATCGGAGTTTTATAAGCAGTCATGTATGCCCATAATGCAGTATCTAGTCTTATAGACCAGTCTGATCTATTAGGATTTACAGATTTTTCTAATATACGCTTAATCTCTCGATTATAAACTTCAGCTAATCCACTAGTTTGTGGATGATAAGCGATTGATATCTTATGCATAATATTATATTTTTCTACTAGTTTGTGAATATATTTGTTTCTAAAATGAGTTCCTCCGTCAGTGATAATCACTCTCGGCATTCCAAATCTAGTAAAAATATTTTTCATTAAAATTTTGAAACACTTTTAGCATCACACCTAGATAAAGCTTGTGCTTCAATCCATTTTTAAACATAATCAACAACTACTAATATATATGAGTTTCCAAATGACGGAATAAAAGGTCCCATGAAATCTAATCCTCAAACATCAAAAATTTCAACTTCTAATATAAAATTCAGAGGCATTTCATTTTTTCTTGATATGTTTCCTACTCTTTGGCATTTATCGCGAGTTTTTATATATCTATATACATCTCTAAATAGAGTAGGCCAGTAGAATCCATATTGTAGAATTTTATATGCAGTTTTATCCGTCCCAAAATGTCCTCCAAAATCGAGTCATGACATTTTTGAATAATTGGTTCAGCTTTCTTCATAAGGCACGCATCTTCTAATAATTAGATCCTTACATTGCTTATATAAGTATGGTTCATCCCAAAAGTATGATTTAGTATCGTGAATGAATTTTTTCTTTTGTTACAAAGTTAACATAGGTGGTAAAATGTCACTTACAATATAATTTACTATATCAGCATACCAAGGTATTTTCAACTCATTTATGTTATAAAGTTGTTCATCAGGAAAACTGTCTAAAATTTCATTATCAATATTAGATAATTCATGATTTTCTAATCTTGATAAATGATCAGCAATTTGATTATCAGTTCCCTTTTTGTTAATTATCTCAAAATCAAATTCTTGCATTAATAATATCCATATAATTAATATTGGTTTAGAATCTTTCTTTTGCATTAAATATTTTATAGCAGAATGATCAGTATGCACAATACATTTAGTTCCTATTAGATAATGCTGAAATTTATTAAAAGCATATACAACTGCTAATAATTCTCTTTCATTAACCGTATAATTTATTTCAAGCATCATTTAGAGTTTTACTAGCATAATATATAACTTTGAAAATCTTATCATATCTTTGCCCAAGAACTGCTCCTATAGCATAATCACTAGCATCACACATAAGTTCAAATGGTTTCTCCCAATTAGGTGAAACTATTATAGGTGCTATAATTAATTTATCTTTTAATAATTCGAAAGCATTCAGGCATTCAGTTGTAAATTCAAATTTCTTGTCCTTTCAAGAATTTGGCATAGAGGTTTAGTAATTTTTGAAAAATATTTAATAAAACGCCTGTAAAATCCAGCATGTCCAAGAAAACTTCTTACCCCTTTTACCGTAGTTGGAGGTGGTAATTTAGCTATTACTTGAATTTTTGCAGGGTCTACTTCCATACCATTTTCCGAAATTTTATGCCCTAATACAACGCCGCCTGTAACCATAAATTGACATTTCTCCCAATTAAGAACTAAATTAGTTTTCTCACATACTTCAAATACTTTTTCAAGATGATTTAAGCATGTGTCAAATGTTGTTCCAAATACAGAGAAATCATCCATAAATACTTCTATTCCATTATCAATTAATTTACTAAATATAGACATCATACATCTTTGGAATGTTGCAGGTGCATTACATAATCCAAAAGGCATTCTTCGAAAAGCAAAAGTTCCATAAGGACTAGTAAATGTAGTTTTATCTTGATCCTCGGGAGCAATTTGTATTTGATGATAACCGGTATATCCATCTAAGAAACAAAAATACTTATGTCCGATTAATCTATCTAACATCTGGTCTAGAAATGGTAAAGGGAAGTGATCTTTTCTAGTGGATGTGTTTAATTTTCTATAATCAATACATATTCGCCATCCAAGTAACTTGTCTTATAGGGATAAGATCATTATTTTCATTAGCTTTGACAGATCACCCCTCCTTTTTTAGGTACACAAGTGAATTGGGCTTACCCAAGCACTCGTCGTAAATATGATATATAATACCATTATCTAACCATTTTAAAATTTCTTTCTTGACTACTTCTTTCATTATCGGATTTAATCTCCTTTGTGGATCCGCTTTAGGTTTATGTTCATTATCTAAAATAATTCCGCGCATACGTATTGAAGGACTAATTCCTTTAATATCTCGTTAAAGTCCAACCAAAAATTTTCTTATATTTTTTTAATGTATCTAAAAGTTTTTGTTCTTGAGATTCATTTAATTCAGATGAAATAATAACTGGTAGAGTTGAAGAATTACCTAAGTAAGCATACTTTAAATGATTAGGTAACATTTTTAACTCAAGTTCTGGAGGTTTAATAATTGATGGAACTATATTTTTTCGGTATTTTCTGTGTTATCCAAAAATTCAAATTTCTCTTGAATATAATCTATTTCTTCATTTATCTCGATTTTTCAATTAATTCAATATTTTCTTTTTCTAATTTTTCTTCATAATATTCTTTAAAATGTTCTTTTTGTAAATGATCGAGTACTTCCATTCGAAAACACTCATCATCTTTTTCTAGCGCAGAATATTTCAATGATTTAGCAATATTAAAAGTTACTTTTTGGTCATTTACTCTCATAGTTAATTCTCCTTTCTGAACATCAATCATAGCTTTTCCAGTGGCTAAAAATGGTCTTCCTAAAATGATAGGAATTTCTTTATCTTCTTCCATATCTAGAACAATAAAATCTACAGGGAAGATAAATTTATCCACTTTTACTAATACATCTTCAATAACTCCCTTAGGATATGTAACAGAACGATCAGCTAATTGAAGAGTTACTGAAGTAGGTGAAATTTCTCCCAATCCTAATCTCTTAAAAATTGATAGAGGCATTAGATTGATGCTTGCTCCTAAGTCACACAAAGCTTTTCCATAGAATTTTTCTCCAATAGCGCAGGTATAGTGAAACTACCAGGATCTTTTAATTTTTTAGGAAGTTTTTTCGAATAATAAGCACTACACTCTTCACTAAGTGTGACCATTTCATTATCGGTAAATTTTCTTTTTTATTTAGAATATCTTTCATAAATTTTACATAGTTTGACATCTGTTCTAAAGCTTCTACGAGAGGAATATTTATCGTTAATTTCTTCAAAATTTCAAGGAATTTAGCAAATTGTTTGTCTTTTTTATGTTGAATTAGTCGTTGAGGAAATGGTGGTGGAGGTTTTTCAACAGAAATTTTCATAGGTATTAAAGGATTTTCTAAATTTGGATCTTGTTGATTCTTTATCTTTTCAATTTCCACTTCCTCTTTTTGTCTTTCAAGTTCTTTCTGAATTCGAGGTTCTAATTCTTTTCCACTTCGTAATTGTATCGCTTTAATTTGTTCATTTCCCTTGTCTTTGGGATTTATTTCCACATTACTAGGAAATGTTCCGAGTATTCTATTATTAAGTGCGTAGCGATATGTCCAAGTTGAGTTTCAATATTTTTGATAGTTGTTCCTTGATTTTGTAATTTGTTTCCTTGTATTTGTAATTGATTTCGTTGATTTTGTAAATGTTGACCCATATTTAATATTAATTCTTCTATAGATAATTTCTTATCTTTAAATTGAGGGTTATTATTATTAAATCCGAGTGGATAATTAGGTTTATAATTAGGATTTCCTTGATTAGATGGATTTCCTAATTGTTGTTTCATATTATTCATCCATGGTTGATTAGTTGTATTATTATTCCAATTAAAATTAGGATGATTTTTCCATCCAGGATTATAATAATTTGCATAAAGATTATTGGGTCTGTTGTTAATTGTATTAATTGTTTCATATTGAGATTGGGATTCTATAAGTTGTCCAGATGGATTTCCTTCTGATATAGTTGGAGAGTAATTCATTCCAAAATGATCTAATTTTTTAGATACAACAACAATTTGTGAAGCTAACATAGATATTGCATCATTTTCATGAATACTAGCTATTTTTTCGGATTCATTCTATCAGCAGACCCTTGAAAATTATTAGTTGTCATTTCTTCGATTAGTGCATAGGCTTCATCAAATGGTTTTGACATTAATGATCCTCCAGCAGCAGCATCGATGATTGATCTTAAAGATCCTACTAATCCATTATAGAAAGTTTGGATAATTAACCAATCCGGTAACGCATGATGTGGGCATTTCCTAAGAAGTTCTTTAAATCTCTCCTAAGATTCATATATTGACTCTCCATCAAACTGACTAAAAGAAGTTATATCGTTTCTAAGCTTAGCAGTTTTTGATGGTGGAAAATATTTGGATAGAAATTTTTGTGACAATTCTCCCCAAGTTTTAATAGATCCAGGTGCTAACGAATTTAACCACATTTTAGCCTTATCCCTTAAAGAAAAAGGAAAAAGTCTAAGTCTAATAAAGCATCGTTAGATACTCCTTCATAATTGAAAGTAGCACATAGTTCTAAAAAACTAGCAAGATGTAAATTAGGATCTTCGGTAGGTGAACCACTAAATTGATTATTTTGTACCATTTGGATAATTGCAGGTTTAAGTTCGAATGAATTAGCAGCTACATCAGGGTTTTGAATAGTTAAATGAATTTCATCTAACGTAGGATTGGCATAATCTCGTAATGGTCTTGGTTGTTTGATATTTTCATTTTCAGGTGTATTTGCCATTTGTGTTAAATTTCTAATTTCTCTTTTTTGTTTTCTAATTCTTTTAATTGTACGCCCTAATTCTGAATCGTAAGGTATTAAATTTTCATTTCCAAAATTTCGCATACAATTTTATAAAATAAAATAGTCCGTTACTTTAGTAAATAATTTCTTTACTTCCCCGGGAACGGCGCCAAAAACTTGACCCACTTTTAATATGTTTGCAATTTATGTTTATAGCAACGGCACCAAAAACTTGATCCCGCTTTAAATACAGAAATATGATTTAATGTATATTGTGGATTCTACGCAAGTATACGTATCGTATCAAGTAATACAGGGCTCTAGTGGAGTCCTGGTTATCGATCCCACAGGGAAGTTTTTAACAGATTTGTTATCAGCTAAATTTAAAGGAATTACTTACGAATAAAGTGAACGGAAATTCAAAGTAACTATAGTAAACTAAAGTAAACTAATGCTTGAAATAAGTTGATTAAATAATTCAGAAAAAGTATCCTTTTCCTTGTTTTTAGAAAATTAAGTGAATGATGAATTTAAATAAGATTTTTTTATTGTATTGTGACAAATAGGAGCATTCCTATTCTTTACCCTTTGGTCCAGGTGCAAAGAACATTGACTAATCCTATGTTTGATTACTGAATCTGCGGCTAGCTCGGGAGGATACCGGTCGCCTCTTCGTAGCTCCCACGTTCCCCTCACCCGAGGGCTAACATCTACACTTCGGCTCTCAAACAATAGGACCGAGTTGAATATTTTAGTCTGTCACACTAAAATGTCCAATTCTACGTCTGATAATTAATATTTCCCTATCTATTTGCACCCGCCTTTCAAGGCTTTTGACTTCCCTGAATATTGGATGTAATTTTTACTATAGTTGATAATTCAACATATTTTAACTACTCAATTGGCCGGATTGAAAGTAAATTAAGTTTTAAGTAAAAATTATCACAATTTATTTATATTATATTAGGTGCTTCTATTTAATTTCATCAATCCACATAATTTTCATAAACAAGGAGAAAGACTAAGAAAACTACTCAGAATGCATGGGAATAAAACAAAGCATGGATTTCATTTAAAGTTAACAACAATAAACAAAGATACTTATCATAATTTCCTCCCTAACAGACTCCTTGAAGTTCCTTTGACTTTTCCTTCTAGTACAGCAAACTAAATAGCACTCAATTAAACTAATGAACTCACTAAACACACTCAAACTCACTAAATTAGACACACACAAATGACACTTAAGACACTAGAAAGACACACACAATCACTAGAATTCGGCCTCTATTTATAGAGGTAAGCAAAGGTCCAAGGGGTGCTTAAACACCTCTTCAAAAAGTGTCCAGGTTCAATGTATTTGTATTTTGAACTGTCTCGCCGTCGGCGAGAAACGACCTCGCCGTCAGCGGGGCTTCTAGAAGGTCTTCAAACCGCGCGATCTCGCTGTCGGCGGGCTCGGGCTCACTGTCGGTGAGGTAGTTATAATTTCTTCAGAAATTCTCCTCACGATCTCGCCGTCGGCGGCTTCAATCTCGCCGTCGGTGACTTAGTTCAATTTGCGTGAATTCCCTCCTTTTTGATCCAAATTTGCTCCATTTCATGCTTTTTGCTTCCATCACTTATAAATCTTCATTCCTGCAATAAAATAAAGAAAATACCTTTCTTTAAAGTGCAATTTCATCAAAAATAGATATGAATTTCTTAATGTATTTTTCTGTGATCACCTGGTCAACCATGGTCAACTTAAGTCAAATTTGGTCAGAATATTCAATTTTGAACCAAATTAACAAAACTAATCTAATGTTTAACCTCCAAAATCATGTTAATTTATTCATGGGTTAATATTATAATTTCTTACACTTTTAAGTAATTACATAATTAATCCAAAGTAGAATTATAAGAAAATAACCCTCAAATTCAAATTAAAGATGACATCATATAGAACATGATAAATGACCTCCAAATTTAAAACTCCACCATAACATCATAAATGATGTCATGTGAGGTCATCAATGGGTCACCCATGACCAATGATACTCATCACACATGGGTTAACAGATTGAATAAGCTATGACCCACCACTTTAACCATGGTTAAACAACATCATGACACCATCATGAGGGGGGTAAAATAGGTGTCACCCCTTTATGAATTGCTTAAGGGATGACATGGTTGACTCATTACTCACATTACAAGCTATCCAATGGAAAAGAAGCTTGACTTAAGTCATCCCTACATTATGTAATGAGCTCATTATTATGAAAATTTGAAAATATTGAGAAAGGGAAATTATGTGTCATTCTTTTATAAAATCATGGATGACATGTTAACTTAGGTGTATGAGAATTAACTAGCTTACTTTGGAGTCACCATCAACCTCATCTCCCAACCAATAAACATGAGCCAAATTTATGTCATCAAATGGAGACCTCATCATGACATTCCATGGAAGTAAGAAAAGAGAAGGCTTATGTGTCATTCCCTCTTGAGTCCATTGAATGAGTTTGTGAACTTACATGAGGAAAGTTAATTTAGCAAGTTTTAACCAGCCCTATCCACCTCTTAAGCTAGCCGATACAGCAAGCCAAAATTTAAACCCAATCTTCACCATGGTTGAATCTAGTGAAGGTTAACCTAGGGGGAAACAATTGAACATATCTTTCAGCCAAGAAGCTTATCTATAGCTATCATTAACATGATTGGAACATCCCATAGGTGAATTCAAGCTTGCTCATAGCCTCCCATGGCTATAAATAAGCCAAAACCGAGAAGACCAAGAGAGGAGAGGAGGATAGGAGACCCATCTACTTGGCTCAAATTTAAAATCTTCCAACATGAAACTTCTTCCCAATGACCTAAGCAATTGATCCCCCATAAAATTAGGCCCTGGAGTCAACAGTTCTGCCCTAATTTTCCCAGTCAAAAACAGGACAATTTTTAGGTTTGAAATGAAGTCTCTCCAAACTTCAAATTAACTATTCCAAAACCATCATAGATACCTGCGAAGACAAGCCCAATCAAAATTGGCCATCCTCATAGGCTCTAACCCACTGTTCAACATTCTAATCCCAAACCGTGACACCTTGAGATCGAATTCATACCTGGGCTCAATTTAATCTCAAATTGAGTTGGGGACAAGCTTTATGAGGTCAAGACGAAGCTGTAGAACTAATCCAATTGAAATTTCATCCACTGAGACCAAGGTATGGCTCATTCGACCAAACTTAAACTCGTTTTTGATACTTTATGAAATGTACCAATTCAAAACCCTAACATTACTATATGGATGGGTTCACTATCTCTAAATGAAGCTCTAGAAACAAAAAACACTCAAAAAGATCAAGAATCGACCGAGATTTTGTTCTTAGAACATGGACGGTTTGCGGATTTTAGGATGATAAACGAATGTCGCCCATTTCTATGTTTTGGAAATAGACGACTCTGATTTAATCCCAGTAACTCTACTGTTCTAAACCCCGCAGCGAATCAGCCGCGTTTCTATAGATCTGAGGACATGTGGCGCCTTATGATAATTGAAGGATAATTTGGATTTAAGAAAATCTAGATTAACCTTAAATTGATCAAAAATCCATATCTTTGCATAGAAAAATCACAAAAATATAATAAAAATATCCCTGAACTCAGGTCAATGAGGAGAATAATGTGGGAACAAAATTTTGAATTAATGAATTATATTTAATTTTTAATTAATTAAATACTCTATGGAGTAATTTAATTATTAAAAATTAATTATAAATCTGAAAATTATGAAACTCACACAGAATGATCCTTTCATCCTGAGGAACATTCTGTGATTTTTCTAAGCCATGATAACACATTGACCCGACCCGCAATTATGCAGTAAATTAACTTCCAAAAGATGGTCAAAAACTTGACCCGATTTATAAATAGTGGCTAGTGTGCAAAATCTTAAATGATATAAAAATTAGAAAATATTTTACACACTAGGGGTACTACGCAAGTATACGTATCGCTTCAAGCAATATAGAGTTTTCTTTAAAAACCCCATTATCGATCCCACGAGGAAGTGAAGTAAGAGGTCTTTAGTCAAATTCTAGTCTACTACTAATAGTCCTTAGTTTGGAATGTCGATTAAAATTGTGTTTTATCTAGCAACTACTCCTAAATGCAAGTGTTAAATGTAAAGATAAGTAACTTACAACTAAGTGCAAATAATAATTCTAAAGATAACCCTTTTTTGGATGAATTGGTTTGGAGAATTTTGAGATATTAAAAACTACTATTCTTATGTAATGAAATAGATAATGTATAGGAATGAGATGCATTTAATATTGTATGTGCCAAATAGGAGCAATCTTATTCTTTACTCTTTGGTCCAGGCATAAAGAACATTGACTAATCCTATGCTTGGTTACTGAATCTGCGGCTAGGTTGGGAGGATACCAGCTCTCACTTCAGAGCTCCCACGTTCCCCTCGCCCAAGGGCTAACAATCTACACTTCAGCACCCAAACGATAGGACCGAATTGAAGATTTTAGCCTGTCACTATAAAATCTCCAATTCTACGCCCGATAATTATTATTTCCCTATTTATTTGCATTCAATTCCCATGAACTTCACCATCCATGGAATTTGAATGTGGTTTCACTTTGTTGAGAATTACACCGCCCTCAAACACAACAAATTTTAACACTACAATGGGCCCTTATTGCAATGTAAATGAAGCGCAAGTAAAAACCATCACATTTATAATTAAATTCACTTCTATCATGCATCACAAAATCCTAAACATGATTTCTACTCATTACAAAAGAAAAGTAAAATGGAAATAATGGCACAATCTTCTCATGTCACTATTTTCAAAGAAGAAGAAAGAGTAAGAGAGATACGTCACAAAGCACGAAGAAAACACAACAGAAACTTCATTTAACCAAAGCAAATCCACTAGGTAATTGTTTACAAAATTATAAGATAATGAAGAACAATACTTAGCTTTTTCCCCTTGAAAGAAAGACGAAGATCTCTCCCATAAAGTCCCCCGGCTATTCATGCAATGCTAGCGATATCCTTTACAAATTCTCTCAAAATCTCCTCCCCAATCTCTCTAAAAGGGTAGAAATCTACATTTCTACTCTTAATCTAAGAATCCTAAACATTCCTCCAAGTTTTTTTTTTCACTTTTCTTCTCTAAAATTCCTCTCTTTTTTTTTCTACTTTTCTCTATTGTTTCTCACTCATTTCTAACATATATTCGCCATTTTAAAGAGTATGGACGAAGTTTGAAGAGTTTCCATAAGCACCCCTTCGAAAAAGCGTCCAAATACGTCGAATTTAGGCCAAAAACCACCAAAAGTCGGTCCAGAACCTTCCGGGCGCCGTCGGCGGGTTCGAGCTCTCTGTCGGCGAGCTTTTCGGGCACTTTTCGGTGTTTTCTGGAAAATCTCACCATCGGCGAGATTGAGGTCACCGTCGGCGAGATCGAGGTCGCCGTCGGCGAGATGACTGCTGCGCAGCTCCACCGTTTTGCTCCGTTTAGCTCCGTTTTAGCACCGATTCACCATGTTTTAGTTGCGTTGCGTTTGTAACAGATAGCACTAAAAAATAAGCATAAAAACAATCTTTCTTTAAAGTGTAATCTCATTCAAAAATATGCAAGAAGTGTAAAAGAGATTAAGCATCAAAAGACTTATCGAAAGGTGTCAGGGAAGAATTTCATTACTTGCTCGTTTTTGCTCCAAATTGCACCGTTTTTACTTCCTTTTGCTCCAATCACCATTTCTTGTACCTAAAACCAAAAAACATACAAAATACCTTCCTTTAAAGTGTAATAACATCAAAAATGAGTAAAATGATATAGCAAAAAGAGTATATATTTTAGGCGTGTCACACATCTAAGTTCAATTTACCTAATTTATATTAAACTTTGTAATTATTTTTCAAAAATAATTATAAAAATTAGAAAATAGGAAATTGAAAATCAAATTGGTTAAGAAACCTTAGGGTGACGAACTTGAATATTAAAATGACAAATCTTCACATTTTTGAAAACTTAAAATGACATTTTTATTTTTAGAGTCAAAATTATTAATTATAAATTAATATTTAAAACCCTAAAATCCTTTAAAACTTAAACCTTCACTACACTTAGCCCATTCCACATTGGACTAAGTCAATTTTGAGTCTAATTCTTAATAGACTCAAAATAAACCCTAATTAGGTCTAAGACACCATTAAGACCTAATTAAACTAAGTTATACCTTAATCACTTTTGGTTTAACTTAATAAACTCTAATTAGGTCTAAGACACCATTAAGACCTAATTAAACTAAGTTAAACCTTAATCACATTAGGTTTAACTTAATAAACCCTAATTACTTCTAAGACACCAATTATACCTAATTAAACCAAGTTAATATTTAACCACATTAAGTTTAACTCAATAAACTCTAATCAAGTCTAACCCTAATTGGACTTAATTAACTCTTAAGCCTTACTTACATTAGGTTTAAGCAACCTTAAACCCTAATTAGACCTAACCCTAATTAGGTCTAATTAATCCAATTAAACCTTACTTAAATTAGGTTTAATTAATCTTAAACCCTAATTAGACCTAACCCTAATTAGGTCTAATTAATCCAATAAAACCTTACTTAAATTAGGTTTAATTAATCCTAAACCCTAATTAGGCCTAAACCTAATTAGATCTAATTAATCAACTAAACCTTAAATTAGGTTTAATTAATCCTATACCCTAATTAGACGTAACCTTAATTAGGTCTAATTAATCCAATTAAACCTTACTTAAATTACGTTTAATTAATCTTAAACCTTAATTAGACCTAACTCTAATTAAGTCAAATTAACTAATTAAATCTTACTTAAATTAGGTTTAATTAGTCCTAAACCTTAATTAGACCTAACCCTAATTAGGTCTAATTAATTCAATTAAACCTTACTTAAATTAGGTTTAATTAATCCTAAACCATAATTAGACTAACTTTAATTAGGTCAAATTAATCAAATTAAACCTTACCTAAATTAAGTTTAATTAACCTATAAACCCTAATTAAGTTTAACCCTAATTATACTTAATTAACCCTTAAACCTTACTTACATTAGGCTTAAGCAACCTTAAACCCTAATTAGACCTAACCCTAATTAGGTCTAAATAATTAAATAAACCTTACTTAAACTAGGTTTAATTAATCTTAAACCCTAACCCTAATCAAGTCAAATTAATCCAATTAAACCTTACTTAAGTTAGGTTTAATTAATCTTAAACCCTAATTAGAACTAACCCTAATTAGGTCTAATTAATCCAATAAAACCTTACTTAAATCAGGTTTAATTATTCCTAAACCCTAATTAGACCTAACTTTAATTAGTTCTAACTAATCCAATTAAACCTTACTTAAATTATGTTTAATTAATCCTAAGCCCTAATTAGACCTAACCCTCATTAGGTCTAATTAACCAATTAAACCTTACTTAAATTAGGTTTAATTAATCTTAAACCCTAATTAGAACTAACCCTAATTAGGTCTAATTAATCCAATTAAACCTTACCTAATTAGATTTAATTAACCTTTAAACTCTAATCAGACTTAATTAACCCTTAAGCCTTATTTACATTAGGCTTAAGTAAACCTAAAACCTAATTAATTAGACTTAATTAACCCTCAAACCTTAAGTACATAAGAAATCTTAAACCTTAATTAAGTCAATCTTTAATTAGACTTAAATCAACTTCCAACTTAGGTTCAACCTAATTTTAACCCAAGTTAACCAAACCTTAGGTTCAACCCATATTGAACCTAAATAAACTTTTAAACATAGGTTAAACCTAACTTGAACCTTAGTTAACCAAACCTTAGGTTCAACTCATATTGAACCTAAATCAACTTCCAACTTAGGTTCAACCTAACTTGAACCCAAGTTAACCAAACCTTTGGTTCAACTCATATTGAACCTAAATCAACTTCTAACTTAAGTTCTAACCTAACTTGAACCCAAATTAACTAAACCATAGACTCAACCTAAATTGAACTAAAGCCAAAACTTAGGTTCAACCTAACTCAAACCTGAGTTAAACTTAAAACTCTTATGCTAACATACATTGAACCTAACCTTAACCTATACTTAAGTTCAAACCAACTTGAATCTAAGTCAAACTTAAACCTCTTACGTTCAACCTAACTTGAACCTAAGTCAAACTTAACTTATACTTCAGTTCAACCCAATTTGGATCCAAGTCTAATTCAAACCTGATCCACTAAAAATTTGATATCTTTTTAATGTCCATTTCATACCTATTTTTAATTATATTGCATTTTAAAGAAAGGTATTTTTCATGATTTCATGCAGGAACAATGATTTTAGGCCTTTGGAGCAAAAGTAAGTGAAAAGGAGCAAATTTTGAGCAAAATAGAGCAAAATGCATTTTATTAAACTAGCACTGAACGGTACTGTCACCAGCACCGGACCGCACAAATTTATAGAGACTTTTGGACCAGAAGGCGAAAAATAGCGTCGGACCACACCAATTTACAGAGAATTTTGGACCAGAAGGCGGAAAATAGTGCCAGACGATGCCCTATCCTGCGCTGGACTGTGTTCTATCCCGATTTCAAACTAGATTCAATGTATTTGGCTGGATTTTGGAGGGATGCTTGAAGAAACTCTTGAGAAATCAGTTATGGCTGAATTTAAATTATTTTGGAGCCAAGTTTAGAGAGGGGTGAGAGAGTCTTGAGTGTGAGGGGGTGAAGAGTGAGTGTGTCTTTCCATTTTGTTTAGGAAATCTAGGGGTTGTGTATTCTCTTCTAAGGAGTGTAGGAGGAGAGGAAAAGTGAGAGATTTCTTCTTCCTTACTTATCTAAAGAGAGAATTGTGTGTTGTTGTGAAGAAAGAAGAGAAGTCAAATGAATTCCTTGAGATTTGCTTGGGGAAGAGTTTAAGATAAGTTGTCTTTTCTTTACTCTGTTTGTATGACGTTGCTTTTATATATAAAATCCATGTTTTCTCATCCTTTCCTCATGAGTCTTGAGTAGATTTCATTGTCTTCCTCCTTTTCATGTGATGTGTTGAGGTTGTGATATGGAAATGATGTGCTGATTTATTATGGAGAATTTGTGATGACCTTTTCACTTCGTAGTTCATTTACTTTTTTATCTGGCCAATTAAATTGTTACAACTTGTTGGGAAACATATGTTTCGAAAGGATTATGAGTTTCACAAAAAAAGTGAAGGTCACATTCAATGTCCATGAATGAGTGACGTAGTTCATGGGGATTGAGTGCAAATAAATAGGGAAATATATTTTGATGGGCATAGAATTGGAGATTTAAGAGTGATAGACTGAAATCCCCAATTTGGTCTTAGGGTTGGGAAACCAAAGCGAGTGTTAGCCTTCAGGGGAAGGGAAGTTGGAGCTCTGGAGTGAGAGCCAATATCCTCCAATCCTAACACGGATTTGGGGACTGAACTTAGGGCTAGCCAATGTTCTTTATGCGCTTAGAAAAGGGTAAAGAATAGAAATTCTCCTATTTAACACAATACATTTGCATTACTGATCTATGTCACTAAATCATCAGATTATTATTGGAGAGGAGGAAGATTCTTTCTTACAACTAAACTTTGTTTTAAATTTAGTCTTGTGTTAGTTAAACTTGCTAGAAAGTTAGAACATACTTTGGTAGAATTAGTAACTGCAACTGTTTGTTTCTTTTTTTAATATTAGTAAATACTTGCAATCGTGCTGTGATTCTTGAAGTGCTTTCTGTGCTACATTATATAATTTACTGCCTCCCCGAAGGATCGATAACCAGGACTCCATTAGAGCCATGTATTACTTGAGCGAAACGTATACTTGAGTTTAATTGTGTGACTCAATAGAAAACTAAATCAATATATATATAAATCTGAGTTCATTAATTTTGGCAATTTAAAAAAGTTGCACCAATTTTTTGGTGCCGTTGCCGGGGAGGTAACTGCTAAAATTAATTTCGTAGTATTTGAAAGTTTATATTTGAATTACAAGTCATAATTGTGTTTGTTTGTTTATTATTAGTGTACTTATTGTGCTTGTATGCGTAGTATTGGATCTATAGATTTAGTGCCTTACGATTTTGAATTAGAGTGTACTATTAGAAAAATTTGAAAACAACAAAAACAATCTGAAAATCCTCACAAAATGACGAACAATTTGAATAATAAAAATAATCAAAAATGAAAATATACCAAGACCTTTAAGAGATTATGATAATCCAACAGCAGATGAAATTCACTTAACTATCTAAAACCCTGATGTTGCTGCTAATTCATTTGAGCTTAAACCTGATATTATCCAAATGGTACAGAATAATCAATTTGAAGGAACACCTAATGAAGATCCTAACCTACATCTTGCTAGTTTTCTAGAACTGTGTGCTACCTTAAAATACGATGGAGTGTCGAACAATGTTGTAAGGCCTAAACTTTTTCTTTTTTCATTAAAAGATAAGGCTAAGGCGTGGTTAAATTTGTTAGCACCTGGATCTATCAGAACTTGGGGAGAACTTTCACAAAAGTTTCTGTCAAAATATTTCCCTCCTTTAAAAACTGTTAAGCTGAGGAATTATATCACATCTTTTAGTCAGTTTGATGGAGAATCTATATCTAAAACTTAGGAATGATTTAAAGATCTTCTGAGAAAGTTTCCACATCATGCTTTACCAGACTGGTTAATAATTCAAACATTTTATAATGGATTAGTGAGATATTTTAGATGGATTATAGATGCTGGTGCCTGATCCATAAAAAAAGTACATATTTTCAGTTTTCATTTCATGCCCACTTTATGCATATTTTTAATGATATTACACTATAAAGGAAGTAATTTTGTATATTTTTGTTTTCAAGTATAAAAATATAATTTTAGAGAAAATGAAGCAAAAACTATGCAATTTTGAGCCAAAATAAGCAAGAAAAACAAATTCTAACTTAGCACATATTGATATGTCTTTCTATGCTTAATATCTTTTATATTTCTCACATGTTTTTGAATGAAATTATACTTTTGAGAAAGGTTGTTTTTATGTCTATCTTGTAGGTGAAGATGTTAGGAACGCAACGCAACTGAAATGGGGCGAAACGGAGTTGAAACGGAGCCAAACGGAGCAAAACGGTGGAGCTGCACACAGGGTGGCGCCTAGGCTCCAAAACCCGGGGCCTAGGTGCCAGTGACGACGAGAAAACGGCGCCTAGGCGCCAGAATCAAGGCCTAGGCGCCAGAATCATCCAGAAACGGTTATTGGATGGGATTTTGACTACTTTGGGAGTTATTTTGACGGTTTTAAGTAGATTCTAGACCTTCTAGAAGCCTGGAAGTTATTCCTAATATATAGGACATGTGATACAATGAATCTAGACACATTGGAGTAGTTTTAATCGTGAAGAGGTGCGAGCCAAAGTGAAGATGTGCGAAGAACTGGACGCGGTGTCCGGCCCCTGGCGCGCAGTTCGGCGCCAGGCGCCGCAGACACCTTCTAGAAGATTCATCGAATGTGGACACATTTTGAAGAGGTGCCTTGAGGCAACCCTTGAAGCCTATAAATAGGAGGGTACTCCTTCAGAAAAAATCACACCCTAAAGTCTCTTTCTTCCCCTTAGTCATTTTAGTCATTTTAGAGTCATGAAGATGTAGATTTCTATATCTTATGGAGAGATTGGAGAGGGATTTTGAGATATTTATGTAAGGGATGTACGAGCGTCGCATGGATCGAGTGGGAAACTTTGGTGGAGAGATCTTCTTCTTTCTTTCGAAGGAAAAAGCTAAGTATTGTGTTCTTCATTCTCTTGTAATTGTTGTAAACACTTTCTAGTGGATTTTCTTTATTTTAAACCAAGTTTTCTGTTGTGAATTATCCATGTTTCGTAAGTGATTTCCTTTACTCTTTATTTTAATATGAAGTAGTGGCATGCGTAGGAAAATCATTTTTATGATAGAATTAACTATTAAATGCTTCTAGGTGACAGATAGTTGCATTAATATAATAGAATACTATTGAAATAAGTTCCTCGTTGGTACTTAATTTATTACATAATTCTATCAATGCTTTTACTTCTTATGTCATTAATTTCATTTACTTTTGTTTTGTAATAAAATAGATGCATGTTTAGGAATTAAAATTTGCTTAGATATTCTCTTATCAATTTATGGTGATGATATTCATACTGGATCTTCATTTACTTTACAAATTGATCACTTATATTGTTAAAACCTGTTGAAGAATTTTGAGACCTATCCGGAGATGAGTTCTTAACTAGTAGATATCACATGAATCCTTGGGTAGTCGAAGGCCTTGTGCGGGTTATTCAAGGTGAAGTGCAAATAAATAGGGAGATATTGTTTATTGGGCGCGAAATTGATTAGTTTTTAGAGTGACAGACTAAATTCTAATAATTTGATCTATAGAAAGGGAATAGGTCACTGGTAGGGCTGACCATAGCCACCCTTGGACATCTAGTAGTGTGAGCCTAAATTAACCCATTCTACTAATAAAACATCCTGAACCGATCTATAGATTAGCCAATGTTCTTTATGCTGGACCAAAGGGTAAAGAATAGGAATGCTTCTATTTGGCACTACTACATTAATTCTAAGCATATCTTTCTTACACATTATCTATGTAATTGCAAGAAAAAGGTAATTTTTAATATCTCAAATTTCTCCAAACCAATTTATCCATAAGTTATCTTTTTATTTAAGAATTTAATTTAGGATTAGTTATTAGAAAACTCATTTTAATCGACATTCCAAATTTAGACCTTATAGAAATGAGATCGGAATTAGCTTTAAAGAATTTCTTACCTCGCTTCTCTGTGGGATCGATACTCGGGTTATAAAAGAAAACCCTATATTACTTGAAACGATACGTATACTTGCGTAGTACCCCTAGTGTGTAAAATATTTTCTAAAATTTTACAATATTTTGATTTTATACACTAGCCGATATTTATAAATTGGGTCAAATTTTTGGCCATCTTTTGGATACAAAAATTACTGCGTTATTGCGGGTCGGGTCAGTGCCGGTGGATCATTAATGTCAAAACCTTTTGATGAAGAATATTCGTTAATTGAAGAGATGACTACTAATAATTTTCAATGGCCCTCTGAGCGGGTAAATCCTAAGAGAGTAGCTAGTATTCATGATTCTGATGTGATAACTATGATAATCTCTCAAATTGCTACACTTTCTAAGAAAATAGATCAATATGAAATGAATTATTCTCAAACACCCCCAGTGTTAGAAGAAAATTCATCTGGACAAATGATAGACTCTCAAAAACCTTATGAAACTTTGAATGCCATAAATGTCAAAGTCAACAATCCTTATTTAAATTATTATATTCCTAGTTGGAAGAATCGCCCAAACTTCCACTGGAATAATAACAATGTTGTTGTTAACCCGCAATGGGGAAAAAATTCTATGAATCTAGTTGGAAATCCGAACAACAAAGGAAATACCAATTATAGACCTTCTTATTCTTCTGGTTTTAATAGTACCCCACAATTTAAGGAAAAGAAGTTGTTTACTGAAAAAATAATTCTGAATATGGGTAATGAAATTCAAGCTCTAAATGTTACGATGAAGAACATTGAGAATCAATTGGGACATATCTTTACTGTGCTTAATAATAGACCTTCTGGAAATCTTCCTAGCAATGTTGAGATCAACCTAAAAGATCAAAACAAGGAGTAAATTAAGGTTATTCAATTAAGAAGTGAAAAAGAATTAGAAACTAGAGTACGAAAAGAAGTTGAAGTTGAAAGAGAGGATGTGAACATTGAAAAAGGTTATAATAGATATATCCAGACTTAGAATATCCGATTGAACCAATGAAGATAACAGTTGAAAAAGCACCTCCTCCGTTTCCTTAAAGACTAAAAAAACAGAACAAGGATAATAGATTTGCAAAGTTTTTGTAAATTCTTAAGAAATTAACGATTAATATTACCTTTGCTAAAGCATTAGAGCAGATGTTTGATTATGCAAATTTTATGAAGAATATTCTTAAAAAAAAAAGAATGTTCAAAGACCACGAGACTGTTGCACTTAGTAGTGAGTGTAGTGTAATTATTCAGAAGAAGCTTCTTGAAAAACTTAAAGACACTGGTAGTTTTACTATCCCGTGTGCTATAGGTGAGAAATTTTTTGAAAGAGCTTTATGTGATATGGGAGCTAGTATTAATCTTATGCCTTTATCAACTTTCAAAAGATTGAGAATAGGAGAAATTTCACCTACATTTGTGACTCTTCAATTGGCTGATCGTACTATCACTTATGCTAAAGAAGTTGTGAAAGATGTATTAGTGAAGGTGAATAAATTTATCTTTCGTGTGGACTTTATCATACTAGATATGGGGGAAGATAAAAAAAATTTCAATTATTTTTGGAGGACCATTCCTTGCTACTAAGAGATCTATGATCGATGTTCAAAAAGGAGAATTAATTATGAGAGTTAATGATTGATCCACTGAGAATTTGATAGGTTTTTAATGTCCATTTTATACCTGTTTTTGATGATATTGCACTTTAAAGAAAGGTATTTTTCATGATTTCATGCAGGTACAATTATTTTAGGCCTTTGGAGCAAAAGGAAGCGAAAAGAAGCAAATTTGGAGCAAAATGGGGCAAAAGTGCATTTTATTGAACTAGCGCTGAACGACGTTGTCACCAGCGCTGGACCACACCAATTTACAGAGACATTGGACCTGAAGGCGGAAAATAACGCTGGACGGCACTCTATCCTGCGCCGGACCACGCCCTATTCTGAACTCAATCTAGATTCAATGTATTTGGCCAGATTTTGGAGGGATGCTTGAAGAACTCTTAGGAAATCGGTTATGGTCAAATTTAAACTACTTTGGAGCCAAATTTAGAGAGGGGGGGGGAGAGTTTGGAGTGTTAGGGAGTGAAGAGTGAGTGTGTCTTTTCATTTTGTTTAGAAAATCGTGGGTTTGTGTGTTCTCTTCTAAGGAGTGTAGGAGAAGAAGGAAAGTGAGAGATTTCTTCTTCCTTACTTATTTAAAGAGAGAATTATGTGTTATTGTGAAGAAAGAAGACGATTCAAAGGAATTCCTTGAGATTCGCTTGGGGAAGAGTTTCAGATAAGTTGTTTTTTCTTTACTATGATTGTATGACGTTGCTTTTATATATAAAATCTATGTTTTGTCATCTTTTCCTCATTAGTCTTGTGTAGATTTCTTTGTCTTTCTCCTTTTCATGTGATGTGTTGATGTTATGATATGGAAATGATGTGCTGATTTATTATGGAAAATTTATGATGACCTTTTCACATCTAACTTCATTTACTTTTTGATCTGACCAATTAAATTGTTAAAACTTGTTGGGAAACATATGTTCCGAAAGGATTATGAGTTCCACAACAAAAGTGAAGGTCACATTCAATGTACATGAATGAGTGACGTAGTTCATGGGGGTTGAGTTCAAATAAATAGGGAATATACTTTGATGGGCGTAGAATTTGAGATTTCAGAGTGACAGACTAAAATACTCAATTTAATCCTAGGGTTTGGAAACCAAAGCGAGAGTTAGCCTTCAGAGGAAGGGAAGTGGGAGCTCTGGAGTGAGAGCCAATATCCTCCCAGCCTAACTACGGATTTGGGGACTGAACTTAGGATTAACCAATGTTCTTTATGCGCATTGAAAATGGTAAAGAATAGGAATGCTCATATTTAGCATAATACATTTGCATCACTGATTTATGTCACAAAAATTATCATATTATAATTGGAGAGGAGGAAGATTCTTTCATACAACTGAACTTTGTTATAAATTTAGTCTTGTGTTTGTTTAACTTGCTAGAAGGTTAGAATGTACTTTGATAGAATTAGTAACTACAACTGTTTCTCTCTATTTTAAGAATCATAATTACTTGCAATTGTGCTGTGATTCGAGAAGTGATTTCTGTGCTACACCATAGAATAAATTGCCTCCTCGTGAGATCGATATACTGGACTCCAATAGAGCCTTGCATTACTTGAGTGATGCATATACTTGCGTTTAATTGTGTGACTCAATATAAAACTAAATCAATATATATATATATATATATATATATATATATATATATATATATATATATATATATATATATATAATTCGAGTTCATAAATTTTGGCAAATTAAAAACGTCGCACTAAATTTTTGGTGTTGTTGCTCAGGAGGAAAGGTAACTGCTAAAATTAATTTTGTAGTATTTGAAATCTTATATTTGAATTACAAGTCATAATTGTGTGTGTTTGTTTATTGTTAGTGTGCTTATTATGTTTGTATGCGTGGTTTGCAGACTAAACAGATGTCACAAATCTTCTAGTTTATTTAATCGAGCCCCATCATCAAGCAGTGTGCCTATTCTTCGGGATAGATATACGGTTTGTGATGCGGTGCTCGTTTATATAAACTATTCGGGATGTGAGATTAGTTTGATTTCATATCTTAAAATTTTCAAACTTAAAGTTATTTTCAAAATCAAATGCTTCTTTCTAAATCTATATATATATATTTAAATTAAATATAAAATTTAAAATTCACCGACAACTTCTGTAAGCGACCCCTTTTTTAAAATACAACACACAAACCTAAAAATATGCCGACAAGACTTTTCTAAACTAGAACACTTCTCTCATCTCCTGATTGCCACTTTCTAAAACTTAACCTCTGCAACAAGGAGTGTGGAGCATAGTGGGCAGCACGACCATCATCATCAGCAAAACTGGAATCTACTTCAACAAAACCTTTCTTAGAATTAAATAACAAAGCCATAGGATTTTGAGATAGTTTGCCTAGTGCAACATAAATCCTCAACTTTTCGTTAGGCATTTGCATAAATGTGTTATGAAAATTAAGCCCTAATCGGTCTTAGGACTCTGAGGTAGTCGTTTGGTACAACATAAACCCTCACATCTTCGAGGCTATTTGTGTGATTATGTCATACAAATATAAGTCCTAATTAATTAAAATTAGCAGGATTGAAACATTAAATAAACTCTTAAATTAAAGCCAAACAATAGGATAGTCAGGAAGTCACCGAAGTTCACTCTGGGTCTGTGACATCCCCTACTTCTCTTCCTTTGGATTCTTAAAATAAACTGTTCCAAATTTGAGCTATTCCTTATTGAAATTTTGAAAGTCCAATAGTTTGAAAACCTTAAACTTTGAAATTCTTGAGAGCAAAATAACTGATCATTATCGAGAGTTTTCTTAAATGATTCCCGTCATTTAAGATGTAATTAACTATAGGGGCTTGCCCTTATAGGGAACTTTAAGAGCCCAGGTAATATAAACTCTATTTAATTTCTTTATATTAAGCAGGGGAACTTGTCGGCTTATAAAATTGGTTTGCAGACCAAACGGATGTCACAAATCTTCTAGTTTATTTAATCAAGCCCCATTATCAAGCAGTGTGTCTATTCCTCAGGATAGATATACGGTTTGTGATGCGGTGCTCGTTTATATAAACTATTTGGGATGTGAGATCGGTTTAATTTCATATCTTAAAGTTTTCAAACTTAAAATTATTTTCAAAATCAAATGCTTCTTTCTAAAATTATATATATATTTAAATTAAATTTAAAATCTAAAGTTGCCGACAACTTCTGTAGGCGACCCCCCTTTAAAAACACTTAACCTAAAATATATGCTTATAGGAACATTTGCCTTTAGAAGAATGCCTTTCGATTTATGCAATGCACCTGAAAATTTTCAAAGAAGTATGATGTCAATATTCTGTGATTTGATTGATAAAGGAATTGAAGTATTTATTGACAATTTTTCAGTTTTTGGAACTTCTTTTGAATCTTTATTGTAAAATATAACGAAAGTTTTGAAGAGATGTGAGGTTCTAAACTGGGAAAAATGTCAATTTATGGTCACAGAAGGAATTATACTTGGACATAAAGTTTCACAAATAGTAATGGAATTTGATCAAGAAAAAATGAAAATTATTGCTGAACTTCAACCACCTAATACCGTTACTGATGTGAGAAGTTTTATGGGTCATGCTGGATTTTATAGAAGATATATAAAGGATTTTTCTAAAATTACTAAACCTCTTTGCCATTTATTGGAAAAACAAGCTAAATTTGAATTTAATGAAGATTGTCTGAATGTGTTCAATATTTTAAAAGAAAAATTAATCACTACATCAGTCATCGTTGCACCTGATTGAATAAACCTTTTGAATTAATGTGTGATGCAAGTGATTATGCAATCAGAGCTGTATTAGGACTAAAATATGAGAAAAATTTTAAAGTTATATACTATGTTAGCAAAACTCTTAATGAAACTCAAATAAATTACACTACTACTGAAAAAGAGTTGTTAGCAATAGTATATGCCTTTGATAAATTTAGACCATATCTTCTTGGAACAAAATGTATCGTACATACTGATCATTCTGCTATTAAGTATTTAATGTCTAAAAAAGATGTTAAACCTAAATTGATCAAATGGGTTTTACTTTTACAAGAATTTGATTTTGAAATTGTGAACAGAAAAGGAACTGACAACCAAATTGCTAATCATTTATCAAGAATAAAAAATAGTAATGAGAAGAATTATGAAGAAAATATAAATGAGAAATTCCCAGATGAACATTTATATGTCATTCAAGGATTGCAAATGACCTGGTATGCTAATATAGTTAACTATTTGGTTAGCAATATTTTACCTTATGGGATGAATAACAAATATATTAAGAAATTCAAGAATGATTGTAAATCATATATTTGGGAAGATCCTCATTTATTTAAAATAGGAAGAGATTCTGTGATTCGAAGATGTGTACCTTATGAAGAAAATTTTGCAATTATTCAAAAATGTCACGATTTTGAATTTGGAGGACACTTTGGAGGAGAGAAAACTGCATTTAAAATTTTAAATTCTGAATTTTATTGGCCTACTTCATTTAAAGATGTTGGACATTATGTGAAAACTTGTGATCGATGTCAAAGAATGGGAAATATATCCAGAAAAGATGAAATGCCTCTATACTTTATATTATAAATCAAAATTTTCGATGTATGGGGTTTAGACTTCATGAGATATTTCGTACCATCATCTGGAAAAAATTATATTTTATTAGCAGTTGATTATGTTTCAAAGTGGATCGAAGCTGTAGCTTTACCTAACTGTGATTCCAAAAGTGTTTCAAAATTTTTAAATAAAATGATTTTTCTAAGATTTGGAATGCCCAGTATAATTATCACAGATGGGGGATGTCATTTCAGAAATATAAGAATTTAATCATTGCTGGAAAAATTCATAATTAAACATAGAATTGCAACTGCTTATCATCCTCAAACAAGTGGAATGACTGAATTATCAAATATAGAAATTAAAAGAGTATTAGAGAAGACTGTTAATCCTAAAAGAACTATCTGGGTTGATAGACTTGATTCTGCATTATGGGCTTATAGAACAGCTTATAAGACTCCTATCAGAATGTCACCTTATTGGTTAATTTATGGTAAACATTGTCACTTACCTATTGAACTTGAACATAAAGCTTACTGGGCGATAAAAGAGTTCAATTATAATTTGAATACTGCAGGAGAAAAAAGATTATTACAACTGAATAAAATGGAAGAGATAAAAAATGAGTCTTGTGAAAATGCAAGAATTTATAAGGAAAGAATGAAGAAATTGCATGACAAAATGATTTCAAGAAAAATATTTAAGCCTGGACAAGAAGTATTATTATTTAATGTTTGTTTAAAACTTTTTCCTGGAAAATTAAAATCTAAATGGATGGGACCATTTATAATTGAGAAAGTATACCCTTATGGAGTTATGGATATTAAAGATCCCAACACTGGAAAAGTATTTAAAGTTAATGGATTAAGACTGAAGCCTTATATGAGAGAAATGGAATTAAATTACAAAGAGGCTTATGAGCTGAGTCTACCCGATTAATTCATTTAATTAGGTCAGGCTGACGACGTTAAACCAAGCGCTTTGTGGGAGGCAACCCATATTTATTAGTGTGAGTTAAATTATTGTTGTAAGGTTATGCCTTGGTCTTGACTAAATTTGAATATAACTTCTAGAAATAGAAAGCTAACAAGTTTGTATTGGCTTAAGCTAAACATTATCTTAAAGTATATAGAATTTGGACTTGGACCACTCCATGTCAAGTGTGAGTAAAAAGGAGATCAAGTTAACCTTCATTTGTGATTGTTTGTGATTTGAATTTTTTTTCTAATTGTGTTTCTGTGTGATCATACCCATTTGTTAGACCTATTTTTTACGACCAAAACTTACAAAATTTGACGATAGACGAATCAGAGTTGATCGAGGTTCTGGCTCCTAGGTGCCAAAAATTGGAGCCTAAGCGCCAGAATGGCCTGCATATCGATGATTCGGCACCTAGGCACCAGATTCCAACGCCTAAGCGCCACGGTTACAGATCGTGTAAAAATAAAAAATCTTCAGTTTTTCACATGAAATCTCTTTATATATTGCCTTATCTTCGTCCCCAATCCCATAGAAACCTTAATTTTGACTAGAGAAATCCATTTTGGAGGAGTTAAGAAGGATTTGGAGGCAATGGATATAGGAAATCATGGAAATGAGGTAAGAGACAAATCTCCTAAAGATCCTCAGCTTTATTTTAATGGTTTTATTGTTGTTAGTATGGAGAAATTGTTTAGTCAATTGGAGAAGATTGAAGTGGAACTTCAAAGTATTTGTAATCGTCTCCATGAGATGTACCACCAATACGAACACTTGGAATGGCAAACCAAACTTCAATCTGATCATATGGCGGCTTATCATGACGCTCAAGTAGAAATGTACGCGAAGAACAAGTGGATCGATGAAAAGATGGCTTTAGAATTTCCACGTGTTCTATCCCATCGGTCCTAGCGAACTTCATTGCGAAAGAGATGGTAATTGATGATCGGTGTTAAATAGATCTTATATGTGTTTTAGGTGTGATCGAGTCATGTGTTAGTGTATTTAATTTCGATTTTGCATGTTTGCTTAAATGTTCAATGTGTGTTGTTGGATTTGAATATTTGCTTTAAATATGTTGTCGTTTGTGTTATTTATAAAACTATGAACCTTGATACAGTCTTGTACTGAAATTTATTGAATTTGGAATAGAAGTTATGGATTGGAATTGAAGAATTTGGAAATATTTTTGTGGATATAAACTATCATTTTAAATTAATTATGAAAATGTTTGGAGGATATAAATTAGATTAATACTCTTATAAGAGTAATTAGGAGTCAAATTTGATAAGATTTAGTGGAAAATATAAAATTTAAATTAAATTTTTGGAAAGGCGAGTCTGGCGCCTAGGCCCCAGAATTCGGCGCCTAGGCGCCGGTTCAGCCTGAACCCAAAAAATCATCTTCTTAAAAACCCCCACACACAATTTTTGACGCCTAAGCTTCCTTCTCCACTATTTTTCGTGAAAATAATCTCTATAGATCCCATTTAAAGCTGGATTTTCAAGTTTTTGAGCTTGAAATCACCCGATTTCTTCATCCCGAGGTCAGATCTACATTCTAAACTCATTATTTTCGATTTTCACCATGGATTTTGTTCTCATTGAGAAAAACTGAAATTTTGAGAAAATTTTTGATTTTTTAAGGTTAAATCCATGAAATTTTTAAGCTCTTTCAAGTTTGAAAAGCTTAAATTAGTTTATTTTCCTAGATCCGTTGAATTTATTTCGCGTTTTTATTTCACGTTTAGATGGCACCCAAATCTAAGCGAGAAAAGGAATGAGAAAATTTTGATTGTAGCAAGTTTGTCACTGCTGCTGCACACTTCCGATAGAATGATTTTGCTACGACTTGAAAATTTATTCGGATCGAAGTTTTTACAATCCTGAAGGAAGAATTGAGGATACAATTGTTGCACTCAACTGGCAATGATTCTTCTATTTCACTGTTATTGCCGTTATCCCAGTTGTTAGAGAATTTTATGCTAATTTTGTGGATGTTAAAGAATACGAGATTTTTGTTCGAGGAGTTGGAGTAAGATTCACTCCTGAACGTATCAATATTTTCTATGGCCTGCCGCCAAACATTGAGTGTTATTACTCCAGATTATCTCCATCTGAGGGAGATTTGGATATAATCATTGCCTACGCGATCGATAAGTACCGGAGCTCGGAAGATTCGGAACGGAAAAACGGTAAATTTTTCATCTTCTAAGCTTAATGGTGTTTCAAAGGCATGACACTACTTTATTTCTGGTCATCTTCTTACATCCAATCATCTAAGCAAGGTTATCAAAGATAGAGTTGTCCTCAACTACTGCATTCAAGAGAGGAAGCCTATTGATGTAGGGAGCATTATTTATGATTCATTAGAGGCTACTGCTCGTTCTAGCACTTCTATTGGACTTGATTTTCCATCTCTGATCTATTCTCTATGTCAAAGTGCTGGAGTAGTTGCTGAGCTATCTGAGGAAAAGCTCAAGTCGACAAAGCCTATAGGAAGAGAAAGCATCAGTATCTATGATCGACTTTGAGGTAAGAGTTCTACTGCACCTTCTGGTTCATTACCTACTTCAGGTAGAGCTTCTACTTCTAGACCATCTACTTCTGCTGAGCCACCATCTACTTTTTGGGAGACCATGCATGATCAGTTTATAGAGCAACAGAATGAGTTATTCCTAACTCATTGTAGAGTAGATACGATCGATAAGAAGATCAATCATCTTTCTGAGTATACACAAAGAAAGAGTGATTACGATGCTGAGTATTCTGAGTCTTTAGTGAGATTTCTGAAGGGTGAGCATGATGTTCAGTTCCCTACTTGTCCCAGATATTCACCATATGTTGATATGAAGGATATGAAGTTTTCTTTTAGTGATGACGATGATGAAGCCACATATAGTGATTAGTAGCTTGACTTACCTCTAGAGATGTGTTGATTATGTTTTTAGTATGCTTTTTGTTTCTTGTGCTGTTTAGTGTGATGTTATTTGTTAGTATTGATGTGAAATTTTTATGTTAAAACTGTTTTTAGATTATCTGATGTGTGTTTGAGACTGAAATATGAAAGAATTTTTATAAAAGTTTATTTCTGTGTCAGCCTACTGTTTAGTGCTCATGAATAGTTAGTAAGTTTGCATGTTCAAAAATATTAAAAATAATTATTAAAATTAATTAACTCCTGCTCTGCAAAACTTTTTTTATATATGCTTAATCATTTTTGTTATATTTATATTAAAGCATGTGTAGAAGTAGAAGTTAGTTTTTCCTTACTACATCATTATTATACTTAGATTAATTCCTGTTTATTTCTTTCTCTCATGCTTTAGAAAATTTCATGATTCATATTTATACTAAAGATGAACTTTGGGGTAAGGGAAAACATTTATCAAATTTAAACATTATTTGTCCTTAATGAACTAATATTTTCTTTAAAAATATATTAACATAACATAAGGAATGAAAAATCTGTTTAAGATTACCTAAATTTTTGAATTTATAAATAATTTAGTAAACTTAACTAAAATTTCAAAAATTTTGATTGATTTTAAAAATAGAATTATTTAACTTAAAGAATAATAAGATCAAAAATTTTCTATTTATAGAAAAGAGAATTGTATTTTTGAATTACTAAGGAATCAAGATTATTGCTTGAAAAAGAAAAGATTGAAATAAGTTTTGAATTATAATAAATTATTAAAAATGTCATATTTATTAAGTAAGAATGTATAAGTTTTTGAAAATAAGTTAAGGATAGTGAAGGTCAAAATCATCTACAGGCTATCCAAAAATAGTAATCCTCACTTAAAAAAAGAAAAAAAAAAAGAGAAAAAGAAAAAATAAAAAGAAAAAAAATGTGAGGAGAAGCTTGAGGAAATGCCTAAACAAAAATTGGCTTCACTTAAATTATCTTATAGGAAGAAAACTGATTACATTTTTAACTTAATTTCTATGTACAAATATTTTTACTAAAAAATATATATTTCATGAAAATCTTTTTCTTGTAAAATTCTATGTGACCTTAATATGATAAACTATAATTATTCTTGATGAAAAATTGGAAGTCTTATGATTTGGTAGTAAAATGTTCTTTAATTCTTAAAATTATACTTAATTAGTGAAATTTGGTTAATGATTTGCTAAAACATTTATAAAACCAAAAATTATAAGGAATCTTAAATATTTTAACTTCATTCCAAATGTTATCTATTTTATATAATTAAAAGGGTTACTTGAGGACATGTAACGTTTTTGTTTGGGGGAATTTGATCTACCTAAAAAGTACCCATTTTTATGCCTTATTTATGATTCAATTCTTAAGGATATTATGCTTTAATGAAAGGCATTTTCATGTTTTTTAACGTAGATGATTAAAAAAGAGTCCAAGAAAGAATAAGAAGGAAAAAGGGGCAAAAAAGAGCAAAATGGAGCTTATGGAGCAAAATATTGGAATTATTGGCCTGGCACATAGGCACCAGAATCTGGCGCCTAAGCGCCAGCTCGATACAAACACTGTTAAGATTTTTTTATGATTTTGGGGAGTTATTTTAATGGAGTTAAGCGGTTATTGGAGCTTCTAGAAGACTCAAAGTTACTCCTAATATATAGGACATGTGATACAATGCATTTAGACACAAGGAAACAGTTTTAATTGCGAAGAGGTGTGATTCAAAGTGAAGAGGTGCGAAGACCTGCTCAAGAAGTTCGGCGCCTAGGCGCTAGATCCCGGCGCCTAGGCGTGACAGTTACCTTCTAGAAGATGCATTGAATTTGGACAAATTTTGAAGAGGTGACTTAAGCAACCCCTGGTCAAATTCAGAGCTCTATAAATAGGAGCCCATTCTACAGAAAAAATTGCACCCTATAGTCCCCATATACCTTCTCTCTCCCCTCTAGTTTTACTTAGTCTCTTCCACACTTAGGGTGCCACTTTACTTTGTATCTAGTGAGTTTATTTTGAGTATTTATTGTGTGATGTTGCTGTTGGAGTCTTTCATCATTACTTTGGAGTCAGTAGAAGTCAGCGGATCACTTGAAGGAACACTTCAGATAAGTATTTGTACATTGGTTTAAAGTTTTATAAATATGTTTTGTTGTGTGATTTCAATGTGTACTGAGTAGTTAGTTATCTTTCTCCTTTCAACTATGAAAATATAATAAATTAAATAAATTTTGTAGGGGAAATAAATTTAAAATATTTAAAACATTGTTATGATATTAATACCTGATCTTAGTTTACTTTTAAATTGGCCATTTAAATTGTTAAAACCTGTTGAAGAATTCTGAGACCTATCCGGAGATAAATTCTTAACTAGTAGATATCACATGAATCCTTGTGTAGTCGAAGGCTTTATGCGGGTTATTCAAGGTGAAGTGCAAATAAATAGGAAGATATTATTTATTGGGCGTAAAATTAATTAATTTTTAGAGTGACAGACTAAGTTCTAATAATTTGCTTTATAGAAAGGGAACGGGTCACTGGTAAGGCCGACCATAGCCACCTTTGGACATCTAGTAGTGTGAGCATAGATTAACCCATTCTACTAATAAAACATCCTGAACCAATCTATAGATTAGTCAATGTTCTTTGCACCTGGACCAAAGGGTAAAGAATAGGAATACTTCTATTTGGCACAATACCATAATCTAAATTCCTCACAAAAGATAATTATTCTAAAAATCTTGGATTAGTTGAAAAGGAGAAAGTCGTTTTTATACTTGCATTGAATTTTAATTACTGCTTACTTTACTTTACTAATGCGTACTGTTTACTTGCTTATAGTAAAAATTGTTAGTAAATTAAATTTGAAATATAATATATATATATATATATATATATATATATATATATATATATATATATATATATATATATATATATATATATATATATATATATATATATATATATATAGGGAACATGAGGTGTGGAAGGGGATCATTAGAGAAATTAACATAAACACCATCCTTCCGGATCGGTTGGAGCCGAGCAATTCTGGATTTCTTGCGTAAGTCTAAATTGGGTACCATCCCTCTCATTATTACTTGGTTTATTTGGATGCATAGAAATTCAATCAAATTTGAGAATGGTGTCAGCACTCGTTGATACCGTGGTGGGTAATTGTGTATCCTTTCCGCTTAAGCCGATCCAACTTAAGAATTTCCCTGCCATTTTGAAGGTCACACATAAACAACACATTATAAGATACCACATTCAAACTTTCTACTGGAAGTACCCACCCACCCCTTACATTAAGGCCAACACAAATGGTTCCTACTCGGCTGAGGGGGCTGGCTGTGGGGGTCTGTTCAGGAATCATGAGGGAAGATGCCTTGCATATTTTCAATCTCCTGTTACTGTTGAAGATGTTTTGGAATCTAATCTGGTAGCAATTTGTAAGGCTCTTGAACTTGCTAAGGCTTTCAACTGGAACTTCATCATTGTGGAAAATAACTCTGCTGTGGTTATTAATGCCTTAAAGCAAAATCAACATCTAGCCTGGCCCTCTCCTAATGATAATCAATTAAAATGGCAAGCATGTGTACTTGGATCAATAAAATTAAGGCTTTTGCAATTCGGTTCAACATCAAGTATAGCCATATCTATAAGGAAGGGAATAGACACCGCTCATTGGCTTGCTAGAAATGCCGAAACTACTCTTCAGGTGATGGTGGCTACTACCCCAACCCCACATCTGCAATTTCTGATGGATGCCGACCGTTTAAAGGCACCATATTTCAGAGTTGTGAGCTACTGATTTGTTTGTGTTTTGGTCTGGGGATGGAGGTTCCAGGTTTCCTGCTGCTTTGCTCCTTCAGGATTTCCATATTATTTCTGTATGCTATTTTTGGGGACATACTTCACCCAGGGATCTGTTCAATTACATGGATGGTATCTGGCCTGCCAACTGGCTTGCAAGATATGGTATCTCAGCTCAGCAAATGGCTGTCTCTGCTCATCCCCATCCCCAACTGAATCTGTTCTTGGATTTTGACAGGCCCCAGGGTCCCTATTTCAGAGTGGTTTCACAGCTAGGCTCTCAGTTTCTTCTTTCTCCTAATTGCTGACCCTTTTGTGGCTTGTGGGTGGTCCTTTTGCTCCTCCTACAATCAGCCCCTTACTCCTTGGTTTTGTGCCTGAGTTTTTTATCTTTTCCATTTGCTTGGATTTAGTGGTTGTTGGGCACACATTTTGGAGATAGGTTTTCTCTCTTACTTTCTTATTTTAGGTAGTTTCCTTTTTGGTGTGGAGTGTTTTGTACTCAGTTTTTGGTTGTCTCCCATTTGGGATATTTTGTAACTTCACCCTTTACATCAACATGTAGGGAGCCCAAAGTTGCTCCTTCCCCCCCCCAAAAAAAAAAAAAAAAAAAAATATATATATATATATATATATATATATATATATATATATATTGGGAACATGAACTTTTTATTAGATCTAGGAAAGTCTATTACATCTCAAATGAGGGATAGACATAAGGTCCCCATGCAAAAGTAAACTAAAAGCAAATTAAATATAAGTTCTATCATAAAAACCATTATAAGGACAACAAACAAGCAAATTCAATGAAGAAGCTCTAGTGGCAAGCCACTTTGCTGGTTTATTTCCTTCTCTATACACATGACTCTACCTGATATGTATAGATGATGCAATTTGATTGATTTTGTTGATCCAAATCTGAATGTACCAAGGAGCTATAGTCTTCTTCAGTAGAATATTTACCAGGGTAGCTGAATCAGTTTCAATATGAATAAAAGGATGATTATTTATTAAAGCTCGCTCGTGACCCCAAAAAATAGCTATGACTTCAGTTATAAGAGCATTGTTGGCAATAATAGGAGCTGCTAGAAACCATAAGCATTTACAATTATGATATCTACCAAGAATACCAATACCACCTACACCATCATTGTAACTTCCATCAACATTGATCTTAATCCAAGGGAATAAAGGAGGAGTCCACTGAATTAACAAAGGTTTAGCTGCCATTTTATGATGCTTTATATTAAAATGCTTCCTTATCTTGAATATATAAGCTAAACAGTTATTAATCACCAACTGAGAAGAGAACTCTTTATCTTTAAATAACTCACCATTTCTTGAAAACCAGATAAACCAGAAAACTATTAAAAGAATATAAAATTCTTCAGTCCCTTTCCAATCCAGCCAGCAAGCTTTAATAGAGTTCCACAATAAGAATTTAACTTTTGTATTGCAGCTACTAATAACATAATTCCATATTATCTGAACTGTTGGACAATTCAAGAAAAGATGATAGATGGATTCTTCCTTGGAGTAACAAAAGATACATCTAGAAGGACCTCTAATACCCTTTAATTTTAATATATCATCAGTAGGTAAAAATTTCGAACAACTTCCAACAAAAAAATGACATGGAAGGTTAAATGTATTTATTCCAGTATAGATTTCACCCAGCTCATTATTAGAGGGAGATTCATTAGAAAGCGAATAAATTTTGATAAGCTTTGATAGGTCAGGGCTTTAGTAAGTATTTTGTCCTTCCTATCTTCCATGATAGGCACAGTTAAAATTTTCTACATGGTCTCCTTGTTAACAGCAGATTGAAGGATAGATTTATTCCAGGTTCCATTAATCCAGCAATCAGAAACTTTTTTAATTGCTGAATAATGACTGTATTGAGATAATAGAGATTCATTAAACAACCAGTTATCCTTCCAGAAATCAATCTGACCATCCCCAACCTCCCAAATAAAAAGTTGTTCAACAAACTCTCTAATCTTTAACAGCTCCTTCCATGTTCTTGAGTCACCCAGTTTAACTATAGTTTGAGTAGGATGAGAGTTATAACAATATTTCCCATGCATAAATTTAGCCCATAAGGAAGAATTGGATATGAAATTTAACCGCTGTTTATAGAAATAAGCAAATTTAAATGCTGAAAACTTTTAAAACCCAAACCTCCACTAGACAAAGGTTTGCATAACTTCTCCCAGCTCGACCAATGAAAATGCTTATGCTGACCTTCCCACAAAAACTTATTGAACATTATGGAAAGTAACTTTTGAGTTCTTTTCTTCATTTTAACCATCTGAAGAGTGTAGAGAGGAGAGGAAGTTAATACACTTTTAAGTAGAGTTATTCTACCTCCATTGGATAAAAAAGGGTTAGAACAGCATTGGAGTTGGGAAGAAATCTTAGAGACTACATCATCATAATGTGATAGTCTCCTTCTACCTTTAATCAAAGGAAACCCCAAGTATTTAAGTGGATAACAAGCTTCTTTAAATCAAGTAAAATCGAAATCCAGTTTCTTATATGGACATTCATACGAGAGCTAGGAAGAAATTGACATTTGGATTTATTGAAAGTCATACCGTAAACCTCTTCAAAGCTGGCCAAAGTTTTCATAATGTGTTTAATAGAGCCTTTGTCGCCATTACGGAAGACAATGACATCATCTCGCATAAGCCGGATGACTAATTAATAGATTAGTTCTATGCTGGAATTGGACATGTGAATGGTTGAGCTGCAACTGATTCAACATTCTAGAGAAATAGTCAAATACCAATATAAAGATATAAGGGGATAAGGGATCCCCTTGTTTAATCCCTCTACCAGATTGAAAGAATCCATGGCTACTTCCATTAATCAAAAGACTATAATAATTGTTTTGAAGCCATCTAGAAATCAGGTTACAGAAATCAATACCAAATCCTCTAGCAGCAAGAACCTCCAATACAAAAGCCCAACTGATAAAATCAAAAGCTTTGGATAAATCTAATTTAATAATTATGTTAGAACCTCTACAAGCTTTATCAATGTCAGTGAGTAGTTCCTGTGCTAAAAGCAAATTATCAGAAATATTTCTTCCTTTAATATAAGCAGACTGATTAGCTGAAATTAGTTCAGATAGATAAGGCTGCAATCTTTCCACAATAATCTTGCTGAGAATCTTAGAAAAAATGGAAGAGATGCAAATGGGTCTAAAATAATGCCAACTAGTTTTAATTTTATCATTGGGAATAAGTATAATGGAGGAAGCAGCAAAGTATTTAGGGAGCTCTACCCCCTGAAAAAATGCTTGAGCAGCAGGAATCAATTTGCCTTTGATTATACCCTAATATCTTTTATAGAAATCAGATGAGAACCCATCAAGACCAGCAGTTTTATTAAAATCCATGGAATTAATAACTTTAAGTATCTCCTTCTCAGCAGGGATCTGGATTAGATTATCACCATTCCCTTTGAAAATACCATCTTTTAATAACTCAGTAGAAAATAAATCAGTATTGGTGGATTTGAAAGAAAAGAGCTTCTGAAAATACCCAATAGCGTCATTAGCAATATCTTGAGAATTATATAACCAACCCTTTAGATCAGACTTGATTTTAAAAATAGTATTAATTGGTCTCCTGTATTTGATTTCAGCATGAAAGTATTTGGAATTTCGATCTCCATAAAGAAAATGATTAGCAGAAGCTTTTTGTAATAAGAATAATTCCTCATTAGCTATAGCAGTACTTAATTTTTCATTAGCTTCATACAGTTGAGATTCAGCACAAATACCTAACTCCACCTCTATCTCCTTAGCTTTAACAAGATTTTCAGCCTTGATGATGTTTTTCAGTCAGATTACCAAAAACATTCCAGTTCCAATCATTTAAAGCCTTAGCCAATATTTTTTGAGATTGCCAAACTTGTACCAAAGGATCCGCCTTTGAAAAAACTTGAGGACAGACCCAATTGTCCTCAATCACTTTATGGAAAGAAGGATGAGTAGACCAAACATTTAAGTATCTGAAAGACTTATTCCTAACAGCAGGCAGAATATAAAAGATAGCTAGTAGATGGGTATGATCAGAACCAATTCTAGCAAGATGCCACACCTTAGATATGGGGAGCATATCTAACCATGCCTGATTAACTAATAGCCTATCAAGCCTTTCATAAATATTACCTCTCTTCCAAGTGAAAGGAGACCCTTCAAATCCAAGATCAAATAGATTAGCTTCTCTAATATGATTGGAGAAAGTGAGCATATCCTGTAACTTTGGAGCTCTACCACCCTTCTTCTCACTAGGATGAGCAATATAATTAAAATCTCCCCCAACAAGCTAACCTTGATTAACATTCTGCCCAATAATGTGCAAATGATTCCATAGCTCCTTTTTATCATTGATGGAAGAAGTAGCATAAATAAATGTAGCAAAACCACTGAAATGCTCCAGCTTAAAATGAAAATGCAGAAATTGAGAATGATCTTGAATAATATCAATTTTTAACTCTTTCCTACAGAATAACCAAATCTTGTTGGAAGAGTTAGAAATAAAGTTAAAACCTTTGAATTTATTGGTGAATCTACCAAGATTAGATTTCACCAAGGGTTCAAGTAGAACAACCACCCAAAATTTATGAATCAAGTTCAAACTCATTAATCTATTAAGGGAGCCAGGATTTGCCACTCCCCTAATATTCCAACAGATGAATTTAATCATTAGGCATGACTCTTCCCCCTCTAGTCAATCTTAAGAAGGAAGGAGTAGATGAACTTAAAGGTATGATATTAGCATTAGAAAGATGTTTCAATTCCAAAGATTTTTTCTTTTTACTTTTCTGCACTACCTAGTCACTTTGCAATTCTTTAGTTATAACAGCTGTGTTGATAGTTACTTCAGTACTGATTTGATCCTTATGCTGAAAAATAGGATAATTGGTATTCTGATGTAATGCTTCCCCAGCTATATGTGTAGCATTCTTATTAGCATCAGTTGAATTTTCAGAAACAGGAGCAGTAGATAAACCCATAGAATCCTTACCAAAATCAACAGCAGACATCTCTTTTTGTGGCTCAAGAACAGGATCAATCACAATGAGTCAATAAAACATTAGAGTTACTAGGCATATTGTCATCTAAAGCAGTTTCAGTGAAAGGTAAAGTATCAGTAACCAATTCAGTGATTGTAGAATTTTGGACAAGAATAGAATTCCCCACAACATTGTTGTCATCAGAAATAATGAAAGTTTGCTCATTACCTCCAGCAGTAGTAGTATCTAGATCATTAACAATCGATTTCCCTTCACAACATCACTATTTAAGTTATCGACTTTACTTTTAATAGGTCTCAGATTAGGCTGAAGTCTGTAACAAAGATCCTTGGAATGCCCAAACATTTTACAATGATGGCAGTACACAGGTCTTTGTTCCGTCACAATAGGTTGCCAATACCCATTATGTGGAGAGCTTAGCCAAATCTCATCAATATAGGGAAGTGTGATGTCTCTTTCCACAAGAATTCTAGCCAAAGAAGGCCTAGACAAATTGAAGGTGGACATATCCAATTTCAATGGTCTTCCAATTGCAGTCCCAATGGCATAAATAACTTGGTGGTTGAAGAAGTGCAGTTTCAGATTAGGCAATCTATACCAAATGGGAACAATTGGAGCCTCTTGATTAGGATCAAAATCTGGAGACCATTTTAGGATCTTCATATATTTCTCCTCTATCACTAAAACCTTCTTTGAGAATAAGTTGGCATAATCCTCTTCTTTAGATAAACGTATCATTATATGCCTCCCATCAAAAAGTCCAACCTTCCAATTACCCATTAATTTGAAATCCTCAAAACATTTTCTAATAAGATCCATCTTTGGATGTCCATATTGGAATTTACCAATCAATGTAAACTTATGAAGATCAACCAAAGAGGACAGCTCATTATCAGAGAATATGAGGGCAGGTTTACCCCCTTTCTTGACCACCTGCTTAATGAAAGGGCAGTCACCCTTTCCTACCGCAGAATCAGGATAAATTTGAGGGAAGATAAGTTTATCATGTTGACTCCCCAAACCATTCCCAACAACTTCAAGGAAAGAAGCCTTCACAGAAGGAGCAGCCATCAGAAAAGGATCAAGAAAAGATCAAGAACTCCCAAAAAAGAAAAACACAGCAACACCCCAAGATTCTCCAGAAATCCAAGGACCAGAATTCAACTAGAATTTTGAACAATCAAAACCCGGGAATCACCAAAACCAAAGAGAACAAATGAAGGAAGAAAACTGTTAGATCTCCCAAAAGAGGAATCCAACAGAGCCAGAATTTAAAAAATAAAGCCCGGGAAATAGAAGACAACAACAAGAAGATTTTGAAATCAAAAGAAATAATTTCAAACCAAAGAAATAGCAAGGATCAAACAATCAAACCTCAATAGAACTGAAAGAAAACGAAGATCACCTCAAGAATCCTTACTAAAAATCTGGAGCTTCTCTCTCATCCCCCATATAATATATATATATATATATATATATATATATATATATATATATATATATATTTTATAGGAAAGGAGCAACAAGAGGCTCCCTACATGTTACTAAAACTATAATTACAAAAACCTTACCAATAATGGTAGAGCCCCAACTTAATACAACACCACCCAAAACAAAACTAAGACATAAACTAAGAGAACAACTCTAACTAAATAGCAAGCAGAGAAAATGACATCTTGTTCAACCAAGAGAACAAAACGGAGAGAGAGTCAACAAGTTCTCCTAGCAAGCCAATAGCTAGTCCACTCTTCCTGAAGCTATACTCAGGTGTTGTAGTGAGATCTGGAAGCGGGCAGTGAATCAGTATGTCCATATCAAATTGATGGATGAGATAAGGATCCTTGCATAAATCCAGAAGTTCAGACATGAGACCAAGTAGCAGAGTGGAGCCAGTGGAGACATCATATAATCCCAGCACCAAAATTGGGGAATCAAGTAGCAGTCTTGATGTAAGGGGCGAAAAGATTATCACCGTTGATAAGGGTCTTTAGCCGTGTAGGAATGATGGTTGAAGCCCTCACATTATGGGAAGTAGCTCCAAATTTAGCTAGCCAACCAGCGAGGTTGATTCCCTTCCTTGTGAATGAAGGTGAATTGAACATTGAGTTTGGAAACTATGGCATGGATTCTACTCCTCCAGTGACCATGGTGCCAGGGAAGGTTGGAGGGGCAGAGGTTCAACATTGTAATGGTTTTCTCACTATCACCTTCCACAATAATATTGTACCAGTTACAGCTAATGGCCATGGAGAGCCCCCAAAAGATGGCAATGAGATCAGCTTCCAAAGTATCAGCAGCCTCAACTGGTGCATGAAAAAAAAGCATACATCTACCAATATGATTCCTGAAGATGCCACCAAATCCAAGCACCATCCTCGGTGCAGGCAGCCATTATAATTTAGTTTGAGGAAGGGGGATAGGGGGGTTGCCATTTTATCGAGTGTGATTCTATGGGAAGGTGTCTCATGTGTGGTCTCTAGCCCACGGATATTTGAGAAATTGTTATATCCGATGAGTTTTTGGATGTAGGAGAGGCAATTTTGTGCAACTTTTTGTTCACCTGGGTAATATGTCATCAAAGGTGGCCTTGTTCCTAGCCATCCAAAGGAACCGAGCACAAATAAGAGGGATCGCACCAATCCCTTGCTTGTTCCAACCTAACCAGCAAGAGTAGAGGCAATCCCAAGAGAGACTTAGTGTGTTGAGTTGGCAGTGCTGAAAGATTAACCTCCAAACAAGCTGAGATAATCTGCATTTAAAAAACAGTTGCTTGATAGATTCTTCCTCCCTCATGCAAAGTCTACAGCAAGAAGGGCCTCTCAATCCTTTTAATTTGAGGATGTCATCAGTAGGAAGGATCTTCAGGAAAGTTCTCTAAGTAAAGAAAGTCATAGATGGTGATAAAGATTTGTTCCAGGGACACTCACTCCAAGGGATGAGCTCCCACTGGTAAAGTTTGGAGTAGATGGCTTTAGACAAACTATGCTGGGCACGAGATTGCCGAGTGATAGAATCTTGTTTACGCTCGTCAAAATTAGTGGTGGCCACTGTCCAGCGATTCGGGAGTAAGCGCGATCCGGAGATCCTCCAAAGACCAACTAGCCCCAGCCCAGGCACTCGGATACTTTGAGTTTAAGGTTGGGGATATTAGTACCGGTGGTTGAGCCATTCGGTTGGACACCGGTTATCCAACCGGAAGGTGAGATCACCCTTTCCCAAGTGCCGACTAAATAAACTTTCAGCTTGAAGCCCGATTCGAGCATAGCTTTCCATAGCTTAGAGTCTCCCATTTTGTCGCTAACCGGGGTCGGGTGGAGCGGCTATGCAGTATTTGCCCATCGAAATTTGGCCCGGAGAGAGTTCCGGGATCTAAATTTGATCCAAAGCTTACATAGGTTCACTTGAATAATCTGTCGTATGGTTTTAAACCCCAATCCACCGAGCCCGGGTAGGCTTAGCCACTTTGGTCCAGGAGGTCCAATGACACTCGTTTTCTTTGGCCGGCCCAAAGAAATTTGTTAAAAGCCTTTTCAAAGAGAGTTTGGATTCCTTTGTTCATAGTGGTCATCCGGAGAACATAAGCGAGCAATGTTGTGAGAATACTTTTCAAGATGGTTATCCTACCTCCACTTGGAAAGGTACTTATGAGTCCAATTTGCCAAATAAGAGTTGATTTTCCGTAGAATGCCTTCAAAATGCCTTTGCTTTGTTACGCCCATATCAAGCCGTACCCCTAAATACTTAAGAGGCGAGTGAGTGCTAGTAAAGCCGGTGAAGTTAATAATCCAGGTTTCGACCTCCACAGGAAGATTTGATGGAAATAGGAGATAGCTTTTGGTCTTGTTGAACACCATACCAGAGGATTGCTAGAAGGAGTTCAGGCATTTGACAATCATTTTGACATCATTCTTGGAAGCATTGGAGAAAACCATGACATCATCTACATAAACTAAGTGAGATACTAAGATATTGGACTTATGATGATACCTGTTGGAGGGGTGTGTTATGCTAGCATGGTTCGATAATTTGGAGAAGTAGTCCATAGCCGGGATGAAAAGGGTGGGAGAGAGTGGGTCTCCTTGCTTAAGACCCCTAGAGCGCGAGAAATAGCCCCAAGTAGACCCATTAAGCGGAATAGAGTGGGCATTAGCCCCTGACCATCTTTTGATTAGATTACGGAAAGAATTCGGAATCCCCTCGTCGTAAGAGTATCTATAAGAAAGTCCCAGGTGAATGGTATCATATGCCTTTTTAATATCAAGCTTGTAAATTAAATTGCCACTTCGCACTTAGTGTTCAAATTCAATAGAAGTTCTCGTGCTAACGGGATATTATCGACAATAGACACTGCCTTTGACAAAAGTCGCTTGGTTAGGACCGATAACTTTCTCCAAAATGGGTTGGAGTCCGTTGACTAACACTTTGCTAATAGTTTCGCTGATCACGGATGTGAGGCTAATAGGTCCGAAATGATCCCAACTTGTTTGTACGGTGTCTTTGGGGATTAAAACAAAGTTGGAAGCATGGAAGTATTGAGGAATGTCTTCTCCGTAGAAGAAGCTGGTGATGGCGAGCAATCACCTCGGCTTTAATAATCTCCCAAGCCTTAATGTAAAAATCGAAGTGTACCCATCGGGGCCTGCGGTCTTAGAGCTATCAATAGATTTAATGGCTTGCCGAATCTCCTCTTCGATTGGGGAGCGAGTGAGATTAAGTCGACTAATAAAATTATAATGATCGATGAAAAGGGCAGTGTTTATGCTGGCTCTCTTAATTGGGTGTTGTTGTAGTAGAGACTGAAAGTAGCGGGTAGCATCTCTACCAATCTCCAAGTGGTTGGAGATCCAATCCCCATTCTCCTTTTTGATGCTGTGTATGAAATTACATTTCCTCTTATATTTGAGGTAGGCATGATAGTAGGCAGTATTTCGATCTCCCTCCATAAAATGATTAATGGAGGCCTTTTGTTGAAGAAATTTATCCTGAATATCAATTGAGTGCATCAGTTTAGCTTCAGCAGCAAGAAGTTGGGATTGGAGGGCACTATTATTTTGGCTTTGTTCTTCCAATTCTAAGACATCCCTTTCAGCCTGCTCAACCACTTTAAAAACATTGCCAAATTGAATCCAACCCCAGTTAGATAATTTCCTGCTTAGCCTATGGTGAAGAAGGCACAGCTTGTGCCATGGGTCCAGCTGTATAGAATCTTGCCAGTTATCTTTGACCACCTGCAGGAAGGAGGGATGAGTAGACCAGATATTCTGATATCTGAAAGATTTAAAGGAGGGGGTTACGGGGGAGCGGTAATAGATATGAGGAGAGGCCTATGATCGAGCAAATAAGAGCAAGATGAGTGATGCGGGTATGCGAGAAATGACTCGTGCCAAAGCTCATTGGCCGGAAATCTATCCGAGCCTTTCTTTAGTAGAATTCCTTTTCCAGGTGAAACTAGGACCCCTAAACCCCGGATCATAAAGCCCGAACTGCAACGAATATTATCATTGAAGGTGTTCATTATTGTTACATTGGGTCGTGGCCACCTGACTTTTCAGCGGGAGTAGTGATGCGATTGAAATCACCCCCGATGATCCAGGGGCGATTAATGACATTACTTAGGCTGTGGATATGATCCCGGAGCGGAATTCTATCGGCTTTTACGCATCCAAGCATAAACAAAGGTGGCATTAGCAGCACTGTCCAAGCAAAGGAGATAGAGATATGAACCATCTGTGAAGATCCAACAAGACAGATCCAATTAAGTTCTTTCCTACGGAAGACCCATATCTTATTGTTGGAATTAGCAAAATGAGTAAAACCATGGAAAGAGTTGATAATTCTATTGGAATGCTGGTGCACAAGAGGCTCAAGTAAAGCAAAGCACCAAAGAGAGTCTTTTTTAGTAAGGTAGTGAATCCTTTTTAGTGAGGGTGGGTGAGCCACACCTCTTATATTCCAGCATAGAAAATTTATCATGAATTAAGGTAGGTAGGTGGGGTGGGGGAAGGTGGGTGGGATTTTGACCTGGTTCTCCCCTTAATGGGAGTGAGGAGGAGGGTTCAGCTGGTAAAGAATGAGAGGTAGTAGAACTAGAATTGATATCTATTTTATTTCTTTTTAGCATTTTGGACTTCCCAATTATTACCCAAAGTGTTCTGAATAAGTTGAGTGGGGGGAGGCTGGGGAATATCAAAAGAAGGGGCTAATTCAGGAGAACCAGGGTTCAAAAGGGGTAGTATAGGATTAGAAGGAGAGGAGGGGGGGTCAGGCTGAGGGGGTTTACTGGGGGAGGGGGAGATGGAGGGGACTGTCGAAAGGTCGGGGCAAAACAACGGTGGTAGGAGATTGAATTGGGGTAGAAATAAGAGAAGGGTCGCTAACCAAAGGGTCGGCCCTAGGAGTCTTTCCGGGAGGTGGGTGGAGTCTATAACACTTCTCTATGGTATGACCAAACATCTTACAATTAGTGCAATAGTAAGGCTTCTGTTGCATGATAACTTCCTGCCAAAATCCCTCAGCAGCAGTGCCCACCTAGATTCTTTTGATTTCAGGTAAAGAGATGTCTCTTTCAATTTGGATCCTAGTCGCTTCGGGTAGGCCTCTATTACAAGTGGCCGCATCCATTCCGAGGGGGTTCCAATAGCTCTAGCAATGCGGAAGAGGGCGTTATGGTTGAAATATCTCGTATGGGAGATTAGGAAATTTAAACCAAATTGGGATGATGGGTGGTTCCTTGCTAGGATCAAATCCCGGTGTCCATTTTAGAAGTTTCATATCCATTCCAACAATAGTTACACTCTGTTTTGCAAAGAGCTTAGCATAATCTTCCTCATTGGAGAAGTGGATTAGAAGGTGCCTTCCATCAAGAAGCCCCATTCTCCAATTACCAGTAAAGGCAAGTGACTCAAAAAAAGCTCTGACAAGCTCCATCTTTGGATGTCCCAGGGTGAATTTCCCTATAAGTGTTAATCTGACTTCTTCATTAAGAGTATTAATCTCCTCATCGGAAAAGTAGACAGTGGGCGGCCATCCTTGACTTCAATGGGATGAATGAAAGGGCGGGGTACTTTCCATGACGAAGCATCATGAAAAATGCGGGAAGAACGATTGGAAGGCTGGTTCAGATTAGGACCTTGACCAAGACACCCGCATAAGAAGCCTTAATCCGAGTCACTTCGGTAGCAGAATCCACGAGGATTTGCCATAAATAAATTGCTGCCCAAGAACAATCCAGGGAAAAGATCGAGTAGCAAAGGGACGAGTAAACGAAGCTCGATGAGAATCCAGGAATTAGCTCGGTAGAAGTAAACCGAACTATCTCGTCAAAGCAATGAAAGCCAAGAACCAATGGAACAGGTAGAGAATTTGAAATAAAAGAGCCCGGGAGAGCAAAATCCCGACGAAAGAGATCACAAACACCACTACGGACCCGGGGAGGACCGCACACCGGACAAAGCCTCAAACCTAACACCACCGGCGAGTCAGCCGCGCGCGAACTCATGGTCGAAACCCTAGCGAGCTCCACATCCAGCCTCCAAAACCATCTCGTATTATATATATATATATATATATATATATATATATATATATATATATATATATATATATACACATTATATATAAATTACTTTTAATTTGATAAATTCCAAAATATTTTTTTTACTTTTTATAAAAACGCTATCTCTGTGGGATCAATAACCAGGACTCCACTAGAGCCCTGTATTACTTGAACGATACGTATACTTGCGTTTAAAGTTGTGACTTTTACAATAATTATTATAAAATCTAAATATAAATTCATAAGTAAAAGTAAACATCGCACATCAAGTTTTTGAAGCCATTTGCCACGAATTAAATATTCTAAAAAGTGGTATCAAATTCTTGTATTTAAAAGCATATATAAAGTCGCATCGCATCAGTCAACCATGACCCATTAGACTCATCATGACACTAATAACACCTTACTCAATCGATTAATCATGATCTTTAACAAAGGTTAAAGCTCATCATAACACCATCATGAAGGGGTAAATGAGGTGTCCCCCTTTATGAATTGCTTAAAGGACAACATGGTGGAGTCATCACTAACCTTACAAGCTATCCAATGAAAAAGAAGCTTGGCTTAGGTCATCTCTACATCATGGAATTAACTCATTATTACCAAAATTTGAAAATAATAAGAAAGGGAAATTATGTGTCATTCTTTCACAAAGCCATGGATGATGTGTTAACTTATGTGGATGAAGGTTAATTTACTCAATTTTGAGTCACCATACACCATACCCCCCCCAATAAACATGAGCCAAATCCATTTCATTAAATGGAGACCTCATCATGGCTACGCATGGAAACAATACAAGGATGAGCTTACGTGTCATTCTCTTTTAACCCTATTAAATGAGCTGGAGGAATTATATGGGAAAGGTAAATTCAAATCAAACATAAAGATGCCAAAACACCTCATAGATTAGCCAATGGAGCGAAGCTAAAGAATGAACAAAACCCACACCCTAGTCGGGTATAACATGGATTAGTCTTAAAACTTAGCCATGATCATCTTCTGGCCTAAATCTTATCCCCAAGCCATCTTGACTCAATTATCTTAATCCCCAAGTGAACCCAAGCCTATCCAAGCTTTTCCACGGCCATCCATGGTTATAAATATGCTTAACCCAAGAGCTCCCAACAAGAGAGAGGACCCATCCACAGTCCCTAATTCTAGAAAGATTAAACATGAAATTTTTTCTCCAGACCATAGGCAATTGATTCCCCAAAGATTCAAGCCTTCAAACCCACTGTTCTATCCCAATTTAACCACCCTGAAACACCCCAAAATAGGACATCTTTCAGGTCCTACAAAAACCTATCTCAATCTCCAAATTAATTGTTCCTAAGCCTTCCCTGAGGTGTATGAAGAAGATCCCAATCGAAATTGGGACTTCCCGTGAGCTTTAACCCACTTCTCCATCAAGTCATAAGCCCATTTTGGAGAGTTCAAAGCTCCATCCAATTTCATCCCAAATTGAGCATACGAGGAGCTTCGCATGGAACTGGCAATCGTTTCAGACAAACTTGATTGAAGTTTCACTTCGTCAAGCCAAGGAATCATCATTTTAACCTAAAACTCGCTCGGGTTTGGAAATTTGTGAAGAAGACTAATTTAAAACACTCACATATCCGTATGGATGTGTTCGTTATGACATGATGAAGCTTTTGGAATGATATCCAAGAATTTTCATTAAGATCCGAGCAAGATCTTATGTCTTGAAAGTGGATGTTCTAAGGGTTATAACAGGTTGAGGAAGATTATGGGATGCCATCCATTTTATGTATTATAAAATGCATAGTCATGATCTCGCTAGACCGCGATTTCATCCATATGAAATAGATGAAACCGCGGGCCACATGGCCGCACCCGTGGACATCCCTATCCTATCAGAAAATGCCTCGTAGATGTTCGATGAATCTTAGGATTGCACTAGCGCCTGCGTGGAAATTAGTTTAAGTAAGGTTTAAATTAATTCAAAAAAATCCTATTTAACTTTGAAAATTCATAACTTTGCATAGAAAAATCATAAATAATATAACAAAAATGTCCCTGAACTCAGAACAATGAGAAGAATAATGTGGGAACAAAATTTTGAAATAATGAATTATATTTAATTTTTAATTAATTAAATACTCTCTAGAGTAATTTAATTATTAAAAAATAATTACAAATTCAAAAATTATGAAATTTCAACAGAGTGATCCTTTCATCCATAGGAACACTTTGCAATTTTTCCAAGCCATGATAATATCTTCAAATTCAATTCACCTAATTTCTATTAAATTTTGTAATTATTTTTCAAAAATAATTATAAAAATTAGAAATTAGGAAATTAAAAATAAAATTGGCTAAGGAATTTGGGGAGACAAGTGACCCAAGGAAAAAATGTTAAGATTTTTATACCTATTTTATACTGTTTTTGATGATATTGCACTTTAAAGAAGGGTAATTTTGGTATTTTTCTGTAGGTATGGAGATTTAAGGACAAAGGAGCGAAAATATGCAAAAAAGGAGCGAATTTGGAGCAAAAAGGACCAAATTATGCAAGATTGACCTAGGGCGCTGACGGCGAGGTCGATGGCGTCGACAGCGTGATTTTCTCGAGAGTTCAGAATTAATTCAAAGGAAGGCCGCTGACGGCGGGGCCTGTTTAAAAAGTACTGATTCTAGAAGGCCGCCGACGGCGAGCTCGAGGCCGTCGACGGCGAGATCGACGGTTCTTTCTAGAAATACATCAAATGTGGACAATTTTCGAAGGGGTGCCTGCAAAACCCTTAGAGACTCTTCTGCAACTTTAAAAAGAACCAAATTAGGCCGAAAAAAGTGTCTCCTACGTGATTACTAGTGAGTCCAAAGTGTTCTAAAGAGTTTATTAGTGAGTCATTAGTGTTGTTATTTTGTGAGTAGTGAGTTCAAATAGAGATTTTGTGAAGAATTCTTCGAGGGATTGTAAGAGTGGAAGGGAAGTAAGAGATCTCTTCTGCATTGCCATTTCGAAGGAGAATTCTGTGTGATGTAAGAAAGGAAGAAATTCAGAGGAACTTCAAAGAGTTTTCTTGGGGAGAAATTTGAGATAAGTAGTGTTTATTTACTATAGTTTGTAGAACTTTACTTTATTATATGAAATCCAAGTTTTATTGCATCCTTTCCATGAATTCTGAGTAGTTGTTCTGTCTTTCTCCTTATTTTGATGTTTCTGTGAAATGATTAATTAAATTAGTCTATTAAATAAAATATAAAGAAGTTGTGATGTTATTATACCTAAACTTACTTTACTATACAAATTGGCCATTTATATTGTTAAAATCTGTGAAGAATTTTTAAGACCTGACGGTGGGCTAAGAATTCTTAACTTGTATGTATCACAGTTCTCTTTGAAAGGTAGACGGGTAAATCCTTGAAAGGAGAAGTGCAAAGAAATAGGGAAATAATATTAATCAGACGTAGAATTAGAGATTTTAGAGTGACAGGCTAAAATCCTCAATTCAGTCCTATCGTTTGGGTGCTGAGGTGTAGATTGTTAGCCCTCAGGCGAGGGAAACGTGAGAGCTCCGAAGTAAGACCCGGTATCCTCCCAGCCTAGCCGCAGAATCAGTAACCAAGCATAGGATTAGTCGATGTTCTTTATGCCTGGACCAAAGGGTAAAGAATAGGTATGCTCCTATTTGGTACAACATATATAAAACTAATTTTAATTATCATTTCACTTAAATATCTTAACAAAGAAGAAAGATTCCTGCTAATATATATATTTGAACTTAACTTTAGTAGTATTAGTAAAGTGTTAGTAGAACCAGTTTAAATATTAGAACTTTTTTATCGATTGCATTTTAGTGACAAATAGGCAAATTCGATTTAGTTGTAATTTTATCTTGGTTTATGTAATCCTAGTCCGTAGGCTTTAATAATTTTCACGGTGGGATCGATAACTAGGACTCCACTAGAGCCTTGTATTACTTGAGCGATATGTATACTTGCATTTAAAGGTAACTCTGCGATCAAAAGTTTAAAATATTTAATTGTTATTAAAATTAAAATTACACTCCAAGGCAAGTTTTTGGCGCCGTTTCTAAGAATTCATATCTTTTAGTAATGGTGTCGAATTCTTATATTTATAAGCATATTTAAAATCGCGGGATCAACTTTTTTTCGCCGTTGCCGGGGAATACATAATTAAAGTAACGAACAATTTAAGACTGTTAGAAAACCTTTATAGAATTGCAACTTATTTAGTTAATTGTTTTATTGTGAACTGATTTCGATTGTATGAGCAAATTTGTTTCTGAAAATCTTATACCTTACGATTCGGAATTAGAACGCACTGTTAGGAGAATTAGAAAACTGAGAAAATAACCTATAAATTCTGAAATAATGGAAAATAACATAAATAACCAAAGAATAGAAAATGAACATCAATCTAGACCATTAAGAGATTAAGCTAATCCTACATTAGATGAAATTCACTTAACTATCCAAAATCCTGATGTAGCTGCTAATTCATTTGAGCTTAAAGCTGCAATTATCCAAATGGTACAAAACAATCAATTTGGTGGAACTTCAAATGAAGATCCTAATTTACATCTTCTAAGTTTCTTAGAACTTTGTGCTACTTTTAAGTACGACAAAGTGTCAAACGATGCTGTCAGACTTAGACACTTTCCCATTTCGCTAAGGGATAAGGCTAAGGCTTGGTTAAATTCATTAGCACCTGGATCTATTAGAACATGGGGAGAACTTTCACAAAAATTCTTATCGAAATATTTTCCACCATCTAAGACTGCTAAGCTTAGAAATGATATCACATCTTTCAGTCAGTATGAGGGAGAATCGATATATGAATCTTGGGAAAGATTTAAAGAACTTTTTAGGAAATGTCCACATCATGCTTTAACAGATTGGTTAATTATTCAAAATTTTATAATGGATTAGTAGGATCTCCTAAATCTATAACAGACACTATTGCTGGTGGATCACTGATGTCTAAACCATTTTAAGAAGCCTATGCGTTAATAGAAGAAATGGCTATCAGTAATTTTCATGGCCTGTTGAAAGGGTAAATCCTAAGAGAGTAGCCAGATTTCATGATTCTGATGCTTTAACTATGATAGTTTCTCAAATTGATGCTCTTTCAAAGTAAATAGATCAATACGGAATGAATCATTCTCAAACACCTCCTGTGTTAGAAGAAAATTCATTAGGACAAATCGTAGATGCTCAATCTTCATATGAAACTATAAATGTAATAAATAATAGACCAAATAATCCTTATTCAAACTATTATAATCCAGGTTGGAAGAATCATCCAAACTTTAATTGGAATAATCAAAATAATAATTTTAATCCTCAGTGGGGGAACAATCTAGTAAACTCATTAGGAAATATAAACAATCAAAGTAATGCCAATTATACACCTTCTAATCCACGAGGTTTTTATAATAATTCCCAATTTAAGGAGAAGAACTTCTCTATGGAAGAATTAGTTTTGAATATGGGTAATCAATTACAAAATCAAGGAAATGCTATTAAAAACATAGAAAACCAATTAGGGCAAATTGCTTCTACATTAAGTAATAGACCTGTTGGAACTTTACCTAGTAATGTTGAAGTAAATCCTAAAGATCAAGGAAAGAACAAATCAAAGCTATTCAATTGAGAAGTGGAAAGAGTTAGAAACAAGAGTTCAAAAAGAAACTGTAATTGAAAAAGGAAAAAGAAGAAACTGAAGGAGAAAACAAAAGTTTATATCCTGATTTTTTTCTGAAACTTCTGAAAATTACTGTTGAAAAACAACCTCCACCATTTCCTCAAAGACTAAAGCAACAAGATAAAGGAAAAAAGATTTGCTAAATTCTTGGACATTTTGAAAAAATTGTCAATAAATATTCCTTTTGTTGCAGCTTTAGAACAAATGCCAGATTATGTTAAATTTATGAAGGATATACTCAACAAAAAGAGGAAGTTACTAGATCATGAGACTGTTGCACTCAGTGAAGAGTGTAGTGTTATAATTCAGACAAAACATCCTGAAAAACTTAAAGATCCTGGTAGTTTCACTATCCTGTGTGCTATTGGTGAAAAACTTTATGGGCGAGCATTATGTGATTTGGGAGCTAGCATAAATTTGATGCCTCTATCAACTTTTAAAAGATTAGAAATTAGAGAGATATCACCAACTTCTGTAAATTTTTAGTTAGCTGATCGATCTATTACACATCCTAAGGGAGCTGTATAAGATGTTCTGGTCAAGGTTGATAAGTTTATTTCTCCTGTAGACTTTATCATTCTAGATATGGAAGAAGATAAAGAAATTTCAATCATTTTAGGAAGACCATTCCTAGCTACAGGAAGAGCTATGATAGACGTTCAAAACGGATAATTGACTATGAGAGTTAATGATCAAAAAGTAACTTTTAACATCTCAAAGTCAATGAAATATCCATCAATTGAAAAAGATGATGATGTTTTAGAATGGATATATGTGATTATCTAAGAAAAAAATATTTTAAAGAAAATTATGAAGAAAAAGAAGATGTAGAAAAAGATAATTTTGAAGAAATTGAAAGTGAAGAAGCTGGTTATATTCAAGAAAAATATGAAACACTCAATTCAAATACACCAGAAAATGAAATATTAATTCCATCTGTTGTAAAACCCCCTGAACTTAAATTAAAGAATCTTCCAATTCATTTGAAGTATGTATTTTTAGGAGAGTTTTCAACATTACTAGTAATTGTATCTTCAGACTTAAATGAAATTCAAGAACAAAAATTAATGGATACATTAAAAAAATACAAATGAGCTTTTGGTTGGACTCTAACTGATATTAAAGGAATTAGTCCTTCGAATTGTATGCATAAAATATTATTAAATAAAGAACATAAACCAAGAATTGACCCTCAAAGGAGACTGAACCCTAAAATGAAAGAAGTAGTTAAAAAGAGATTTTAAAATGGTTAGATGCTGGAATTATATATCCTATTTCGAATAGTGCTTGGGTAAGTCCAATTCATTGTGTTCCCAAGAAAGGAGGAATAACTGTTGAATAAAATGAAAATGATGTATTAATACCTGTTAGACAAGTATCTGGATGGTGTATTTGTATTGACTATCGAAATTAAATGCAGCCACTCGGGAAGATCACTCTCCTCTTCCTTTCTTAGACCAAATGCTGGATAAACTTGCTGGACACAAGTACTACTATTTTCTGGATGGATATACAGGTTACCATCAGATACCTATTGCTCCGGAGGATCAAGAGAAACCACTTTTGCTAGTCCTTATGGAACTTTTGCTTTCAGAAGAATGCCTTTTAAACTATGTAATGCACCTGCAACATTCCAAAGATGTATGATGTCTATTTTTTGTAAATTAATAGACAATGGAATAGAAGTATTTATAGATGATTTCTCTGTGTTTAGAACATCATTTAATGCATGCTTAAATCATCTTGAAAAGGTTTTTGAGCTATGCGAAAAAACTAACTTAGTTCTAAATTGGGAGAAATGTCAATTTATGGTTGCAGGAGGAATTGTATTAGGACATAAAATTTCAGAAAATGACATGGAAGTAGACCCTGCAAAAATTCAAGTAATAGCTAAATTACCACCTCCTATTACAGTGAGAGGGGTAAGAAGTATTCTTGGACATGCTGGTTTCTACAGGCGCTATATTAAAGATTTTTCAAAAATTACCAAACTTCTATGCCAACTTTTAGAAAAATACAAGAAATTTGAATTTACTGAAGAATGCTTGAATTCCTTTGAATTATTAAAGGAATAACTAATCACAACACCTGTAATAGTTTCACCTGATTGGGAGAAACCGTTCGAACTAATGTGTGTTGCTAGTGATTATGCTATTGAAGCTCTTCTTGGTCAAAGATATGAAAAAATTTTTATGGCTATATACTTGTCGGCATATTTTTAGGTTGTGTTTGTATTTTGAAAAGGGGTCGCCTAACAAAAATTGTCGGCGAATTTTAGATTTTAAATTTAATTTAAATATAGATATAAATTTAGAAAGAAGCATTTGATTTTTTTTGAAAATAATTTTAAGTTTGAAAATTTTAAGATATAAAATCAAACCGATCTCACATCCCAAATAGTTTATATAAACGAGCACCACACCACAAACCGTGTATCTATCCCGAAGAATAGACACACTGCTTGATAATGGGGCTCAATTAAATAAACTAGAAGAATTGTAACATCTGTTTGGTCTGCGAACTAATTTTATAAGCCGACAAGTTCCCCTGCTTAATATAAAGAAATTAAGCAGGGTTTACATTACCTGGGTTCTTAAAGTTCCTTATAAGGGCAAGCCTTTATAGTTAATTACATCCTAAATGACGAGAATCATTTAAGAAAAGTCTCGATAATGATCAGTGGTTTTTCTCTCGAGAATTTTAAAGTTTAAGGTTTTCAAAGGATTTAATTTTGGAATTTCAAAAGAGATTAGCTCAAATCTGGAACAGTTAATTTCAGGAGTCCAAAGGAAGAGAAGTAGAAGAAGCAGAGGATCCAAGAAGAATCTTGGCAACTTCCCAAACTATCCTATTGTTTGGTTTCAATTTGAGAATATTATTTAATGTTTCAATCCTGCCAATTTTAGTTAATTAGGACTTACATTTATATAACATAATTGACCCACTTTTTATATGTTTGCAAATTATGTTAATAGCAACGGCACCAAAAACTTGATCCCGCTTTAATATATATATATATAATTTTATGATTGAATGTTTAATGTGGATTCTACACAAGTATACGTATCGTATCAAGTAATACAGGGCTCTAGTGGAGTCCTGGTTATCGATCCCACAGGGAAGTTTTTAACAGAATTGTATCAGCTAAAATTTAAAGGAATTACTTACTAATATAGTAAACGAAAATTTAAAGTAACTACAGCAACTAATGTAAACTAATGCTTGAAATAAAGTTGACTTAAATAATTCAGAAAAGTATCCTTCTCCTTGTTTTTAGAAAATTAAGTGAATGATGAATCTCAATAAAATTCTTGAATTGTATTGTGACAAATAGGAGCATTCCTATTCTTTACCCTTTGGTCCAGGTGCAAAGAACATTGACTAATCCTATGTTTGATTACTGAATCTGCGGCTAGGTTGGGAGGATACTAGCTGCCACTTCGAGCTCCCACGTTCCCCTCACTCGAGGGCTAACATCTACACTTCGGCTCTCAAACAATAGGACCAAATTCAATATTTTAGTCTGTCACACTAAAATGTTCAATTCTTCGTCCGATAAATAATATTTCCCTATTTATTTGCACCCTCCTTCCAAGGCTTTCGACTTCCCTGAATATTGGATGTAATTTTTACTATAGTTGATACTTCGACATATTTTAACACATCGATTGGCCGGATTGAAAGTAAATTAAGTTCTAAGTAAAAATTATCACAATTATTTTAATACATTAGGTACTTCTATTTAATTTCATCAATTCACATAATTTTCAAAAACAAGGAGAAAGACTAAGAAAACTACTCAGAATGCATGGGAATAAAATAAAGCATGGATTTCATTTAAAGTTAACAACAATAAACAAAGATACTTATCTTAATTTCCTCCCCAAGCAGACTCCTTGAAGTTCCTCTGACTTTTCCTTCTAGTACAACACACTTCTAACTCACTAATGATTCACTAAGACTCTCTAAATAAACTCACTTAAGACTCCAGAGACACACACAAATGACACACAAAAGACACACCAAAAGACTAAAATTCGTCCTCTATTTATAGAGGTAGGCAAAGGTCTAAGGGATGCTTAAACACCTCTTCAAAAAGCGTCCAGGTTCAATGTATATGCATTTTGAACTGTCTCGCCGTCGGCGGGAAACGACCTCGCCATCAGCGGGGCTTCTAGAAGGTCTTCAAACCGCGCGATGTCTCTGTCGGCGGGCTCGGGCTCGCTGTCGGCCAGGTAGTTATAATTCCTTCAGAAATTCTCCTCGTGATCTTGCCGTCGTCGGCCTCGATCTCGCCGTCGGTGACTTAGTTCATTTTGCATGAATTTCTTCCTTTTTGATCCAAATTCGCTCCATTTCATGCTTTTTGCTTCCATCACTTATAAATCTTCATTCCTGCAGTAAAATAAAGAAAATACCTTTCTTTAAAGTGCAATTTCATCAAAAATAGATATGAATTTCTTAATGTATTTTTATGTGATCAAAATCCCCCAAACTTAATTATTACTTGTCCTCAAGTAATTTTAATACTAAATAAAAATAATGATTTCTGTAATAGAATTTTTCAATTCAGATATACTATGAATCAAATTTAAATAACATTATAGTAAAGTTGAATACAAATATTTCTAAATAATTAAAATAACTTTATAGATATAAGATTATCTAGTTATCAGGTCTAAGATTTATAGCTTCCTATTTATTTCAGGAATGACTATATTTAAAAAAAAAGTAAATTACTTAAGATATTTAGATGATAGGAAGTTCAAGAAAACACTATTTAGTAAAATACTAATCTATATATATAAGTTTAGAAATATAATTAATTTTTACCCTTTAGGTTGAATCCATTGAAGCCAATTTTTGATAAGGCATCTCCTCAAGCTTCTCCTCACTTATATATTTCTTTTCTTTTCTTTTCTTTTTGGATTGATTTTCAATCTTTCTTTTCTTTCTTTTTTTTCTAAGTGAGGATTACTGTATCTGGATAGCCTGTTAATAATTTTGAACTTCAACTTTTCTTCCTAAATTTGAAACTTAAAATATTTCCTTGCTTATATATATTTCATAGCATTTACTTCATAGAGTTTCAATCCTTTCTTTTTCACTTAAATACTTAAGAATTTCAATTTTAAAATATAGTTTCCTTTACTTTAAATAGTTTACTATATTCTTATTCCTTTTAACCAAATATCTTATTCCATTAATTAATTGAATTACTAGAAACATTTTATTTAACTTTCTATAATAATAAATAAAGTAATTCATGTTTATTGAATTGAAAAACTACTATAGAAAATCATTTGATAATAATTTTTGAAAATAAAATTGAGAACAATTTAATAATTAAATTTATATTTCTACTTTCCCCCAAACTTAAATTTTTCTATCTATACTAAATAGTGAAAAGGGAAAGTATGTAGTAAAATTCATCATACCTTTGAGTTTTAGGTATTTCTTTTCTTTGAAATTTTTGCAGGCTTTTTCATTACTTACAGAACCTGTACTGTTAGTATTCTTCCACATATAGTATTTAAAAGAAAGTGCAGGGATGAAATTTTAAAATAAGTATCAAACATAACAAATGAAAACTTAATCTATTACTACACATACAATCAAAAAACCTACTTAAAAACATATTAAAACAATCTAAACAATATTAAAAGTTCATAACTTATAAAAACTTAAACTAACATCCTATATATAAAAAAAAAATTGCAACTAATTTAACACACATAAGAAGTCTAACATCATAGCATAAGCAAACATACCAACATCCATAGTCCACAGAAAGTACATAATATTTACACACAGAATAATAAAGTTTCCAAAATAACAATAAATCTAAACAAACCAAACAAACTAAACAAAGGCTCTAATCTTCTGCATCAATATCCCAGGCTATATCATCTCCCTGATCTCCTGGCTGAGAAATCTGAGCAGGATGGTACTGTGTATAGTGGGGGCACTCAGGAAAGACAACATCTAAATCACCACTCCTATATCGACGTTCAGCCTCATAATATGCAATTTCGTACTCTGAATGTCGCTGGAGATATTCGTTATCATAATCGTGTCTTCTTTCCAAGCCTCCGATCCTTTGGTCTATATCCTCGTATCTTCTTTCCATATTTTCTCCAAATAGCTCAAAACTCTTTCTACTCGGGGTTAATTCATTCATCGGATCTTGAAGGGTAGGAGTGGTGTGCGAGGGGGTTCATAACTAGTAGAGGGTATATCTCTACTTGAAGAAGGTACATAATCCCTTATCCCGGATCTCCATCCTTCATGGGATTCATATTTCTTTATATTAGCATCGAGTAATGGGTTTCATAGGTTCAACCCATTCCTCATCATCTCTTGCCTCTACCCCGAGATAATTGGCGAGTGCATAGATAAGACCGGGATGTCCTAGTCCTCCTCCACTTTCATATCTTGAGGTGGCTAATATATTCTTATAAATTACACTTCCCACATTAATACTCTTTTGGTTCCGAATACGAAATTCGGAACCTTTCTATCTCTTGTTACCTCACTATGGTGGTAGGTAGGTAACAAAGTAGAACAAATAAAATAGTGCCGGGCTTTAGATGTTGCATTTAGCATAGAAAGAGGGAAGTTTACCCGTTCTCGCTGCTTTATCTTCCAGACGCCTTTCCCATCAGTGAGAAAGTCGATCACCTCTTCCAGTGGTCCTTCCATAGTTCCAAAAGTTTCATATTCGCTGGTGTAGGTGTCTCTAACCTCATAATAAGCGTTTATTCTAGCAGTGTTGAATTCCACAAAAAATCCTCTAACCTTAACCGGTGCATCTTCAGCCTGTGTTAAGTTTGTATAAAATTCCTTTACCACTTCTACAGCGGCTCTGTTATTCACAAAACAGAAATTTTCCCATCCTCGTTCCTTAATGATTCGCTCAGCTTCTCCTCCAGGATTCTTGAAAACTCGATCTTGAATGCATTTTTTGCTTGTATGTTTTGAAAGTATTGAGTTTGTGCTCTTGCGTTAATGAATCGGGTTTCATCGTAATCTATCCGTCGCTTTTGTCATGGAGCCATTTTCGATCTGTGAAATTTGCAAAAAATTTTAACTAAACTTCCAAATATTACTAAGAAGGCTTCCTACAACATCTAAAATCCATTTAAATCAATTTCCATGAAATTTTTCCAAATATTTTCTCCACGTTTTGAAAATTTTCAAAATTTCCCAATGTAGAAGAAATCCATGGTGAAAATCAAAAAGTTTTGCATAGGAGTGAAGCTCTTACCAAGGGAAGATGAAATCCGGTGTCAAAAAGTGTTGAAATCGCCTCAAATTCAAGATCTCTCAAGCCCTAGGTCGGTTTTTTTGAAATTTTGAGGAAGGGGATGATGAATAGTGTCGGTTGACTGGTCAAATATAGGTCTTTTCGTGATCTCACTGTCGGTGAGGTTTTTCTCACCGTCAGCGAGCTAATTAATTTGATAAGGCAAAAGTTTCGGGAAAAATCCGCCGTCGGCGAGCTTGATCTCGCTGTCAGCGGGTTTTCTCGCTGTCGGTGAGATAATTCTCGCCGTCGGTGAGATCCCAAAAATTTTAAATTTTTGAAATTCGTCAATCATTTTCAACCTCGATTTGCCCTTAATCAATCTTCCGATCACTTAATTTAATAATAATATGAAGATTAGATACTTATACTCACAAAAAGCTCACACAACACAAACAATATAACTTTATATATGAAATCCATGAAACTTAGCATCGTAATCCACACCACAACACTCTAAATGCTGAGACATAACAATTACAAATAATCTCATCAAATCTGAGATGATCAAATTAAAATTCAAATCATAATAAAACCTAAATTCAAATTAACACATATATACACAATATATGACATAAAATCGAAATCTTTCCTACTCTTCAGTGTTTGAACTATCATATTCTCTGATATTTCTGATGCGACGCAGGTGCACAAATAAATTATAGAAAGGCCTGAAAGGGAATTCTACAGTAGATTCTTCATTAATCCATCCCTTCTGTCTTAGTAAATGAATAAAACTGGCCTCTAAATGTCTAGTATGATCAAAGTGCTCCTTCATCCTCCAGTCAATGTGATCAAACATATCAGAGATATTGTCGATGGAATTCATCACATTTTGCAATTCTTTCTCCAATCCTTTAATCTTCTTCAGAATGAAATTAGTTTTATCAGTAAGGGGCCTTGCTAAAGGATTGTTCTGTGATGCTCTGTCAGAAATAATGGTAATCTTATCATTGTTATCCAAGGTTGGAAACATATCCGTATGATCAAGTGGTTTACATGGCAAAAGTACTTTTTCCCAAGCCTCAGAAGAAACTTGGTACTGACTGCATAAAGCAAATATAGTCGATGGGTGTCCAAGTCCATGAACTGACCCATGCACAATCAATCCCAATGCAGACTTTACTATTATTGATCCAACATCGATAGGTAGTCCAATTTGAATACAGTAGTTTAATATAGCGCATTCCTTTGAAACTTTATTTACTCTCATAGTAGGTAATAATTTTAATGAGATAAAGAAATTCCAGTGCTTCGAGACAGGGTTAAGAAGTGATGCAGAAAAACCGACATACCGTCTTTGCGTAACTCCCGATCATCGGGTTCGTCGATCGGTATCTATAGATCTCGTTCATATTGTATCTTGAAGGCACAAAGTTGGAATAATGACAAACAGAGGTATTCTCTATAGAAAACAATTCATTTACCCTTGAAGGAGTAAATGTTACCCATCTTCCTCTAACGTAGACATTTCCATTGTTGATCGCATGTAAATTAGAGTAAAACTCTTTAACTACTGGAATAACTACAACGGATGTCGTATAACAAAATACCTCCCAATGCCGCTGTGCGATCATTTCTTCAATTTTTGTAGTGGAATTCTCTACTCCTCTGTTGACAAATCCCCTTTCTTTAATAAGTCTTTTCTTCATCAAGCCTTTGTTGAAGATACGTTGCGCCTCCGAACTGACGAATTTTCTTCGGTTGAAAACTTCAGATTTTGTGGTTTCTAAGAATTTGGGTGCCATTTCGGATTGAAAGGATTGGTCTCTAGTCCTTTCTAAGGAAGAAAATGGTGTAAAATTGGATTTGGGATAATTTCCTACAAAGAAATGGCTAAGATCCGTCCAAAACCGCTCGAAAATCTTTAAGAAATCAAAATTTCAACTTCCTCGCCGTCGGCAGGAAGTTTCTCGCCGTCGGTGAGCTAGTTATAAAACTGAATTAAGTCATGACACACGATCTTGCTGTCGGCGGGCTCGGGCTTGCTGTCGGTGAGATTCGTAAAAATCGTCCATTTTCGCTTTGGTCTGAATATTTTCTGATCTCATCATATAGGTTCGAATTTGTGATGATTCTATTTAAAAATTTGAGTAGTATGATTTGTTTTAATAATATAGACTCACTAATTTGTAGATAATTAAAAATAAAAGACTACTATGAGTTGCCTCCCATAAAGCGCTTGGTTTAACATCGTCAGCCCGACCTAATTTCAATTAGTAATCAGGTTGACTAAGCATTAAAACCTCTTTAAAATTTGGTCTTCTACTTTCAAAATATGGTTTTAATCTATGTCCGTTTACCTTAAATCTATGTCCTGTTTTTGGATCCTCAATTTCTATAGTTCCATATGAAAATATTTGAGTTATGGTGAAAGGTCCTAACCATCGAGATTTCAATTTCCCAGGAAATAATTTCAATCTAGTATTATATAGTAAAACTTCTTGTCCTGGTTCAAAATTTCTCTGATTAATCTTCCGATCATGCCATAATTTCATCCTTTCTTTATAAATCCTATCATTATCATATGATTCATTCCTTAGTTCTTTCAATTCATTTAATTGTAACAATCTCTTCTCACCGAGCTTCTTTCATATTATAATTAAATTCTTTAATCGCCCGATATGCTTTATGTTCTAATTCAGCTGGTAAGTGGCAAGTTTTTCCATATATAAGCCTATAAGGAGTCATTCCAATCGGAGTTTTATAAGCGATCCTGTATGCCCATAATGCGTTGTCTAGTCTTATAGACCGAGTCGATCTATTAGGGTTTACGAGACTTTTCTAATATACGCTTAATCTCTCGATTAGAAACTTCGATTAATCCATTAGTTTGTGGATGATAAGCGATTGATATCTTATGCATAATATTATATTTTTCTACTAGTTTATGAATATATTTGTTTCTAAAATGAGTTCCTCCGTCAGTGATAATCACTCTCGGCATTCCAAATCTAGTAAAATTATTTTTCATTAAAAATTTTGAAACACTTTTAGCATCACACCTAGGTAAAGCTTGTGCTTCGATCCATTTGGAAACATAATCAACAACTACTAATATATATGAGTTTCCAAATGAAGGAATAAAAGGTCTCATGAAATCTAATCCCCAAACATCAAAAATTTCAACTTCTAATATAAAATTCAGAGGCATTTCATTTTTTTCTCGATATGTTTCCTACTCTGCGGCATTTATCGCAGGTTTTTATATATCCGTATACATCTCTAAATAGAGTAGGCCAATAGAATCCAGATTGTAGAATTTTATATGCGGTTTTATATGTCCCAAAATGTCCTCCAAAATCAGAATCATGACATTTTTGAATGATTGGTTCAGTTTCTTCATAAGGCACGCATCTTCTAATAATTAAATCCTTACATTGCTTATATAAGTATGGTTCATCCCAAAAGTATGTTTTAGTATCATGAATGAATTTTTCTGTTGTTATAAAGTTAACATAGGTGGTAAAATGTCACTTACAATATAATTTACTATATCAGCATACCAAGGTATTCTCCACTCATTTATATTATAATGTTGTTCATCAAGAAAACTTTCTAAAATTTCATTATCAGTATCAGATAATTCATGATTTTCTAATCTTGATAAATGATCTTGATTATTAGTTCCCTTTTTGTTAATGATCTCAAAATCAAATTCTTGCATTAATAATATCCATCTAATTAATCTTGGTTTATAATCTTTCTTTTGCATTAAATACTTAATAGCGGAGTGATCAGTATGCACAATACATTTAGTTCCTATTAGATAATGCCGAAATTTATTAAAAGCATATACAACTGCTAATAATTCTCTTTCGATAATCGTATAATTTATTTCAACATCATTTAGAGTTTTACTGGCATAATATACAACTTTAAAAATCTTATCATATCTTTGCCCAAGAACTGCTCTATAGCATAATCACTAGCATCACACATAAGCTCAAATGGTTTCTCCCAATTAGGTGAAACTATTATAGGTCTTGTAATTAATTTATCTTTTAATAATTCAAAAGCATTTAGGCATTCAATTGTAAATTCAAATTTCTTGTCCTTTTCAAGAAGTTGGCATAGAGGTTTAGTAATTTTTTAAAAATCTTTAATATAACGTCTGTAGAATCCAGCATGTCCAAGAAAACTTCTTACCCCTTTTACCGTAGTTGGAGGTGGTAATTTAGCTATAAATTGAATTTTTGCAGGGTCTACTTCCATGCCCTTTTCCGAAATTTTATGCCCTAATACAATGCCACCTGTAACCATAAATTGACATTTCTCCCAATTAAGAACTAAATTAGTTTTCTCACATACTTCAAATACTTTTTCAAGATGATTTAAGCATGTGTCAAATGTTGTTCTAAATACAGAGAAATCATCCATAAATACTTCTATTCCATTATCAATTAATTTACTAAATATAGACATCATACATCTCTGGAATGTTGCATGTGCATTACATAATCCAAAAGGCATTCTTCGAAAAGCGAAAGTTCCATAAGGACTAGTAAATGTAGTTTTCTCTTGATCCTCGGGAGCAATTTGTATTTGATGATAACCTGGTATATCCATCTAAGAAACAAAAATATTTATGTCCGATTAATCTATCTAACATTTGGTCTAGAAATGGTAAAGGGAAGTGATCTTTCCTGGTGGTCGTGTTTAATTTTCTATAATCAATACATATTCGCCATCCAGTAACTTGTCTTATAGGGATAAGATCATTATTTTCATTAGCTTTTACGGTCACTCCTCCTTTTTTGGGTACACAGTGAATTGGGCTTACCCAAGCACTGTCAGAAATAGGATATATAATACCATTATCTAACCATTTTAAAATTTCCTTTTTGACTACTTCTTTCATTATCAGATTTAATTTCCTTTGCGGATCTGCTTTAGGCTTATGTTCATTATCTAAAATAATTCTGTGCATACAGATTGAAGGACTAATTTCCTTAATATCTGCTAAAGTCCAACCAAAAATTTTCTTATATTTTTTTAATGTATCTAAAAGTTTTTGTTCTTGAGATTCATTTAATTCAAATGAAATAATAACTGGTAGAGTTGAAGAATTACCTAAATTAGCATATTTCAAATGATTATGTAACATTTTTAACTCAACTTCAGGAGGTTTAATAATCGATGGAACTATATTTTTTTCAGAGTTTTTAGTGTTATCGAAAAATTCAAATTTCTCTTGAATATAATCTAGTTTTTCTTTTATATCGGCTTTTTCAATTAATTCGGTATTTTCTTTTTCTAATTTTTCTTCATAATATTCCTTAAAATGTTCTCTTTGTAAATGATCGAGTACTTCCATTCGAAAACACTCATCATCTTTTTCTAACGCAGGATATTTCATTGATTTAGCAATATTAAAAGTTACTTTTTGGTCATTTACTCTCATAGTTAATTCTCCTTTCTGAACATCAATCATAGCTTTTCCAGTGGCTAAAAATGGTCTTCCTAAAATGATAGGAATTTCTTTATCTTCTTCCATATCTAAAACAATAAAATCTACGGGGAAGATAAATTTATCCACTTTTACTAATACATCTTCAATAACTCCCTTAGGATATGTAACGAACGATCAGCTAGCTCGAAGAGTTACTGAAGTAGGTGAAATTTCTCCCAATCCTAATCTTTTAAAAATTGATAGAGGCATTAGATTGATGCTTGCTCCTAAATCACATAAAGCTTTTCCATAGAATTTTTCTCCAATAGCGCAGGGTATAGTGAAACTACCAGGTTCTTTTAATTTTTCAGGAAGCTTTTTCTGAATAATAGCACTACACTCTTCACTAAGTGCGACCATTTCATTATCGGTAAATTTTCTTTTTTTATTTAAAATATCTTTCATAAATTTTACATAGTTTGGCATCTGTTCTAAAGCTTCTACGAAAGAAATATTTATTGTTAATTTCTTTAGAATTTCAAGGAATTTAGCAAATTGTTTATCTTTTTTATGTTGAATTAGTCGTTGAGGAAATGGTGGTGGAGGTTTTTCAACAGAAATTTTCATTGGTATTAAAGGATTTTCTAAGTTTGGATCTTGTTGATTCTTTTCCTTTTCAATTTCCACTTCCTCTTTTTGACTTTCAAGTTCTTTTTGAATTCGAGGTTCTAATTCTTTTCCACTTCGTAATTGTATCGCTTTAATTTATTCATTTCCCTTATTTTTGGGATTTATTTCCACATTACTAGGAAATGTTCCAGGTATTCTATTATTAAGTGCAGTAGCGATATGTCCGAGTTGAGTTTCAATATTTTTAATAGCTGTTCCTTGATTTTGTAATTGGTTTCCTTGTATTTGTAATTGATTTCCTTGATTTTGTAAATGTTGACCCATATTTAATATTAATTATTCTATAGATAATTTCTTATCTTTAAATTGTGGGTTATTATTATTAAATCCGAGTGGATAATTAGGTTTATAATTTGAATTTCCTTGATTAGAGGGATTTCCTAATGGTTGTGTTATGTTATTCATCCATGGTTGATTAGTTGTGTTATTATTCCAATTAAAATTAGGATGATTTTTCCATCCAGGATTATAATAATTCGCATAAGGATTATTGGATCTGTTATTAATTGCATTTATAGTTTTATATTGAGATTGGGATTCTATAAGTTGTCCGAGATGAATTTTCTTCTAATATAGTTGGAGAGTAATTCATTCCAAAATGATCTAATTTTTTAGATACGAGCAGCAATTTGTGAAGCTAACATAGATATTGCATCATTTTCATGAATATTAGCTATCTTTTCGGATTCATTCTATCAACAGGCCATTGAAAATTATTGGTTGCCATTTCTTCGATTAGTGCATAAGCTTCATCAAATGGTTTTGACATTAATGATCCTCCAGCAGCAGCATCGATGATTGATCTTAAAGATCCTACTAATCCATTATAGAAAGTTTGAATAATTATCCAATCTGGTAACGCATGATGTGGGCATTTCCTAAGAAGTTCTTTAAATCTCTCCCAAGCTTCATATATTGATTCTCCATCAAACTGAGTAAAAGAAGTTATATCATTTCTAAGTTTAGCAGTTTTGGATGGTGAAAAATATTTGGATAGAAATTTTTGTGATAACTCTCCCCAAGTTTTAATAGATCCAGGTGCTAATGAATTTAACCACATTTTAGCTTTATCCCTTAAAGAAAAAGGAAAAAGTCTATGTCTAATAGCATCGTTAGATACTCCTTCATATTTAAAAGTAACACATAGTTCTAAAAACTAGCAAGATGTAAATAAGGATCTTCAGTAGGTGAACCACTAAATTGATTATTTTATACCATTTGGATAATTGCAGGTTTAAGTTCAAATAAATTAGCAGCTACATCAGGATTTTGAATAGTTAAATGAATTTCATCTAATGTAGGATTGGCATAATCTCGTAATGTCTCTGTTGATTGATACTTTCATTAACAGGAATATTTGCCATTTGTGTTAAATTTATAATTTCTCTTTTTTGTTTTCTAATTCTTTTAATTGTACGCTCTAATTCTGAATCGTAAGGTATTAAATTTTCTTTTCCAAATTTTCGCATATAATTTTTGCCAAATAAATTTTAAAATAGTCCGATACTCTAATAAATAATTTCTTTACTTCCCCGGCAACGGCACCAAAAACTTGACCCACTTTTTATATGTTTGCAAATTATGTTAATAGCAACGGCACCAAAAATTTGATCCCGCTTTAATATATATATATATATATATATATATATATATATATATATATATATATATATATATATATTCACCAAAAGTTAAGTTTTATTGAATAATGGTGGTTTTATTACATCCGACATGAGGAATGGCAAGTAAGTCCCCATGTAAAAGAGTTCTAAAAATAGAAAAAGAAGAAGATAAAAATTCACGAGAAGAGCTTCGAGTTACAAATTATCTCCTTCCTAGAAGTAGCTCTCTTAGCTAACCAATTTGCGGAGTTGATTCCCCTCTCTATGAATATGACTCCATATAACAATTAGCTTAGAGGATAACTTGAGGATCATTTTAACCCAAATAAGAATGTACCAAGGAACAATGACTTCATTCAATAACATCTTTACTAGAAGCAAAGAATCCATCTCCATATGAATATAATTATGCTTATTAAGGAAGGCGGCTTTAAGACCCCGATAAGCGAGCAATTACTTCGGCTTAAGGTCGTTATCCGCCATAACAGGAGCGAGAGAGAAACCAATTACAATTACCAAGATGATCCCTGCATATAGCCCCAATTCCAGCACCAATTGAAGAAAAACTCCCATCAGAATTAATTTTAACCCAAGGAGCCATAGGCAGTCTCCAAATAACAAGCTTGACCTTGTTAATAACAGGAATCTGCTGGTAATTCATTATTTGCTTGGCCTTATGAATATAAATTAGACAATTCCTGATAATAAGCTGGGTAGAGCAAACCTTGCTGTTGAAAATAACATCATTCCTCCCCATCCATATAAACCAGAAGATAATAAGAGGAATGTAATAATCAGTAGAATCTTTCCAATCTTGCCAACATAATTCAATACTAAGCCATGAAAAAAATCTAGAAGAAAGCCCAAGATTATCCAAAACAGATTTCCATACCTCTTGAACAACAAGGCATCTTATAAATATGTGAGAAATGGATTCTTCATCGGCATGGCAAAAATGACAAATCGAAGGTCCACGAATTCCCTTAAGTTTTAGAATGTCATCTGTTGGAAGAAACTTCCTAAAAAGTCTCCAACGAAAAAAGATATGGAAGGTGTTAAGAATTTATTCCATAGCTTCTTCCCCCGATCATTAGTAGAACAGGTACCTCTATAAAGAAAATTAGACAAGCTTTGATTTGGTGGAATCTTTGTGACCAATTTATCTCTTTTGGCTGGATGAATAGGAATGTTCAAAATCTTTTTTGGGTAGTAGAATCAATACGACTACTAAGCTTAGCGAGTATCCCATTCGAATTGATCCGAGCAATCGGCTACTTTACGAAAGGGATGATGAATGGAATGGTGAATATTATGATCAATCAGTGACTCATTAAAAATCCACTTATCCCTCCAAAAATGAATTTGCCCATCCCCAAGCTCCCATACAAAAAGCTGTTCAGCTGCATCTCTAACTTTCAGCAGTTGCTTCCAGTGATTTGAATCCCCATTCTTCAATTGAACTTGAGTTGGATGAGTATTAGAACAATACTTTCCATGCAAAAACTTAGACCATAAGGAGTTCTTGGCTCTAAAGTTAATCCAATGTTTGCAGTAAAAGGAAAAGCTGATTTGCTTGAAAACTCTTAAAACCCAACCCACCACTAGCAACAGGTTTACAAACTTTATCCCAATTGGTCCAATGCATTTGTCTATGATGACCTTCCCAAAGAAACTTATTAAATATTATGGACAGTAATTTTTGTGTGCTCTTCTTCATCTTGATCATTTGAAGAATATAGAGAGGATAAGTAGTTAAAATACTCTTAAGAAGAGTGATTCTACCACCATTTGATAGAAATGAATTTGTCCAACATTGAATTTGAGCAGAAATTTTAGAAACTACCTCATCATAGTGGGAATGTCTAAGTCTACCTTTGATTAAAGGAAAACCCAAATACTTGAGAGGATATTTAGCCTCCCTAAACCCAGTGAAATCTGCTATCCACTTTTTAGTATTAACATTAAAGCCAGAACTGAGTAAAAAATGACATTTGGACTTGTTAAAAGTCATACCAGAGACCTCTTCAAAATCATCCAACACCTTCATTAAACATCTTATGGAATTCTTACTCCCATTCCAGAAAACTATGACATCATCAGCAAATGGAAGATGGGAAATCAGTTGAGTGGATTTGTGTTGAAACTGGGCATAAGGATGAGTGGTCTGAACATTATTAAGAAGCTTGGAAAGGTAGTCAAAAGCCAATATGAAGATATAAGGAGAAAGGGGGTCTCCTTGTTTAATGCCTCTACACGCTTGAAAAAACCCATTGCTCTCACCATTAATGAGAACACTATAGTAATTATTGTTTAACCACCTTGAAATGAGACCACAACAATCGAAGCCGAACCCTTTAGCATAAAGTACTTTGAGAATAAAGGACCAACTTATAGTATCAAAAGCTTTAGAAAGATCCGGTTTAAAAATCGAGGTTAGAACCCCTACAAGGCTTATCAATATCGGTAAGCATTTCTTGAGCTAACAAAATATTTTCACTAATACTTCTTCCTTTAACAAATGCTTGATTGATACTCGAAATCAATGTATCCATAAAAGGTTGAATTCTAGCCACAAGAAGCTTGCTGATGATTTTTGAAAAGGTTGAAGTGATGCTAATAGGTCTGAAGTCCTGCCAACAATCCTTCTTTTTATCTTTAGGTATGAGAATAATAGAAGAGGATACAAAATACTTAGGAAGATCCATACCACGAAAGAAAATTTTAATAGCCTCAACGGTATCCATCTTGATAATTTGCCAAAATTTCTTGTAAAAATCGAGAGTAAACCCATACGGACCAGTTGTCTTGTTACTCGTCCAAAGAATTGATTGCAGATAATATTTCATCCTCATTAGGTATTCGGATAGATCTAATTCCCTAGCCAACTGCAAATCGGCTTGCATAAGATTATTAGAGAAGATATCGAAATTGGTATCTTGATAAGAGAAAAGATTTTGAAAATAATGAACGAGCATCATCCCCAATTTCTCGAGAAGTAGAAAGCCGGCAATTATTGGTAGATTTAATTCTTTGAATAGTATTAATGGATCTTCTATGCTTAATTATAGCATGAAAAAATTTTGAATTCCTATCTCCATGAAGTAAATGGTTAACGAGCTGCTTCTGTTTAAGAAGGAGCTCTTCTCGTAGCAAAGCGGACTAGCACGAGAACATTAGCTTCCGAGTAGATCTTTATCGGTTTTCCTCCCAGACTTCCACTTCAATTTCAACCCGGGCCACCAAGGTTTACGCTTTTGAATGTTGTATGTAATGTTCCCAAATTCGGACCAATTCCAATTAATTAAAGCCTTAGCAAGCGACTTGTGTAGTTGCCGAATTTCAATAAAGGGTTAGCAGCGAGAATAATTAGGTGGAAGAGTCCAGTTTTGCTTAACAACTTGATAGCAAGTAGGGTGAGAAGACCATACATTTAAGTATCTTAAAGTATGTTGTTTAGTATTGATAAAATGAGAGAATTGAACAAGCAATGGAGCATGATCTGAACCAAATCTAGCTAAGTGCTTAACTTTGGAAAGGCTAAACATATCAAGCCAGAGTTGATTAGTAAAGATTCAGTCCGACCTTTCATAAAGAGAACCTCTTCTCCAAGTAAATGGAGAACCTTCAAACCCAATGTCAAATAGATTAGCAGCACTAACTTGATTAGTAAAATTTAGCATATCTTGAAGATTTGGATTCCTTCCTCCTTTCTTCTCACTAGGATGTAGAATACAATTAAAGTCTCCACCCACTATCCAGCCCTCAACCATATTTTGACCAATATCCTTCAAGTGAGACCAAAGTTCGGATCTACCAGGCAATAGTAGAAGAAGCATAAACAAAAGTAGCAAATCCTTTAAACCGATCAAGCTCAAAATGCGGATGTAAGAATTGAGGATGATCGATAAGAATATCAACTCTCAACTCCTTCCTACTAAAAACCGAGATCTTATTAGTAGAATTGGAGACAAAAGAAAAACCGGAAAACCTCCTTAAAATTCTATCAAAATTCTTTTTCACCAAAGGTTCAAGAAGAACAATGACCCAAAATTTATGAACCCTGTTGAGACTTAGAATTATGTTAAGGGAGCCAGGGTTGGCCACTCCCCTAACATTCCAGCATAAAAAATTAATCATGAGTAGATCTACTTCCTCTAGTAAGCCTAGAAAAAGTAGCAGTATTGGAGGGGATAATATTAGATACTGATAATTGCTTTAATTCCTTCTTCTTCTTAGAATTTTGCACCATCCAATCATCCTTTAATTCTGTATTGATAACATTCAGCTGATCAGAAGAATTAGAATCCAAGTTCTGTGAAGAATTCTGAAATATAGGATAGTTAATGATAGCGAGTGAAACTTCCTTAGCTTCGATAAGAAGATAAATCTGTTCTAATAGCAACATCACTCTCCTTCCCATCAACATTAAGTGGATTATCAGAGTTTAAATTACCAGATACTTCAGTAACATCAGCAACATTACCAGGAATAAGAATAGTAGCAGCAACATCAGTTCCAGGAATAGCAGAATCCAAATCCTTATCTAATTCATTATTAGCATTTGTAATGATAGAACCAGAATTAAGTGTACAATCAATTAGAGGATTCACAACAGTATTATTAGGATCAGAACCATCAACAGAAACTAGAGCAGCAAGGTTAGATGCATTAATCAATGCTTCAGCATCCTGAGTCACATTTGGAGATATCTGAACCACAACAGGACTCCCCTTAACTATATCAGAATTAATGGGGACAGAATCAAGATTCTTCCCTCCATGTGTATCAGCAGCATCCCCAGCCTTATATTTAGATGGCATAAGATTAGGATGAATTCTATAACATCCTTCCTTAGTATGACCAAACATTTTACAATGATTGCAATAAAATGGTCTATGTTCCATTATAATAGATTGCCAATATCCATTATGTGGAGACCCCAACCAAATTTCATCAACATCTTGAAGTGTAATATCTCTTTCAACAAGAATTCTTGCCAAGGAAGGTCTGGACAGATTAAAAGTAGGTAGATCTAATTTAAGTGGTTTCCCCAAAGCTGTACCAATTGCATAAAGTACTTGATGATTAAAGAATTGTAGTTTGAGATTAGGAATCTTAAACCAAACAGGAATAATAGGTGCTTCTTGATTAGAATCAAATTCAGGAGACCATTTCAAGATTTTCATGTAAATACCCTCCACGATAAGGAACTTCTTGGAAAATAAGTTAGCATAATCCTCTTCATTGGAAAGTTTAATCATGATATGCCTACCATCAAAGAGACCCACTTTCCAAACACCAGTAAGCTTCAAATCTTCAAAGCATTTTCTAATTCTTTCCAATTTAGGATGTCCATATTGGAATTTCCCAACAAGTGTAAACTTATGTGCATCAGCCAAAGAAGCCAATTCAGATTCTGAAAAAATCAAAGCAGGTTTCCCACCTTTCTTGATAATTGGCTTGATGAAAGAACATCCACTTTTACCTGAAACAGCATCATGGTAGAGTTGGGGAAAGACAAGCTTATCAGAATCAACCAAATTCGAGCCCACCACATCCACAAAGGTAGCTTTCACAGCAGAATTCTGTACAGCCATCCAAACAGCACAAGAACCAAATCCAAGGAATTCAAAGGAATTGAATTCACCTGGGAAGAACAAGAATTCAAATTCTTAACAATTTGAACGAACAAATCAAAAGAATTTGAACTTCAAGAAACCTCCCTAAAATTCGGAGCTTCTCTCTCCATTATATATATATATATATATATATATATATATATATATATATATATATATATATATATAATTTTATGATTGAATGTTTAATGTGGATTCTACGCAAGTATACGTATCATATCAAGTAATACAGGGCTCTAGTGGAGTCCTGGTTATCGATCCCACAGGGAAGTTTTTAACAGAATTGTATCAGCTAAAATTTAAAGGAATTACTTACTAATATAGTAAACGGAATTTTAAAGTAACTACAGCAACTAATGTAAACTAATGCTTGAAATAAAGTTGATTTAAATAATTCAGAAAAAGTATCCTTCTCCTTGTTTTTAGAAAATTAAGTGAATGATGAATCTCAATAGAATTCTTGAATTGTATTGTGACAAATAGGAGCATTCCTATTCTTTACCCTTTGGTCCAGGTGCAAAGAACATTGACTAATCCTATGTTTGATTACTGAATCGCGTGCTAAGCTGGGAGGATACTGGCTGCCACTTCGCAGCTCCCACGTTCCCCTTACCCGAGGGCTAACATCTACACTTCAGCTCTCGAACAATAGGACCAAATTGAATATTTTAGTCCGTCACACTAAAATGTCCAATTCTACGTCCGATAAATAATATTTCCCTATTTATTTGCACCCTCCTTCTAAGGCTTTTGACTTCTCTGAATATTGGATGTAATTTTTATTATTGTTGATACTTCAACATATTTTAACACATCAATTGGCCAGATTGAAAGTAAATTAAGTTCTAAGTAAAAATTATCACCATTATTTTAATACATTAGGTACTTCTATTTAATTTCATCAATTCGCATAATTTTCATAAACAAGGAGAAAGACCAAGAAAACTACTCAGAATGCATGGGAATAAAATATAGCATGGATTTCATTTAAAGTTAACAACAATAAACAAAGATACTTATCTTAATTTCCTCCCCAAGCAGACTCCTTGAAGTTCCTTTGACTTTTCCTTCTAGTACAACACACTTCTAACTCACTAAAGATTCACTAAGACTCTCTAAATAAACTCACTTAAGACTCCAGAGACACACACAAATGACACACAAAAGACACACCAAAAGACTAAAATTCGTCCTCTATTTATAGAGGTAGGCAAAGGTCCAAGGGATGCTTAAACACCTCTTCAAAAAGCATCCAGGTTCAATGTATATGCATTTTGAACTGTCTCGCCGTCGGCGGGAAACAACCTCGCCGTCAGCGGGGCTTCTAGAAGGTCTTCAAATCGCACGATCTCGCTGTCGGCGGGCTCGGGCTCGCTGTCGGCGGGCTCGGGCTCGCTGTCGGTGAGGTAGTTATAATTCCTTCAAAAATTCTCCTCTTGATCTTGCAGTCGGCGGCCTCGATCTCGCCATCGGCGACTTAGTTCATTTTGCATGAATTTCTTCCTTTTTGATCCAAATTCACCCATTTCATGCTTTTTGCTTCCATCACTTATAAATCTTCATTCCTGCAGTAAAATAAAGAAAATACCTTTCTTTAGAGTGCAATTTCATCAAAAATAGATATGAATTTCTTAATGTATTTTTCTATGATCAATAATCATACAAATAGCCTCGAAGATGTGAGGGTTTATGTCGTACCAAACGACTACCTCAGAATCCTAAGACCGGTTAGGGTTTAATTTGCGTAAAATGATTATGCAAGTGCCTAACGAAAAGGTTGAGGATTTATGTTGCACTAGGCAAACTACCTCGAAATCTTATGGCTTGGTCATTTAAAACTAGGAAAGGTTTTGCTGAAGTAGACCCGAGTTTCACTGAAGAAGATGGTCGTGCTGCCCACCGTGCTCCAAGATCTTTGTCGTTGTCGCTGAGGTTTAGTTCTAGAAAAAGATAATCAAGAGATGAGAGAAGTGTTTTGGTTTAGAGAAATCTTAAAGTCCAAATGTCTTTAATGTTTTAATTAAAACAAATCTTAAAGTTGGTTAAACAGAACCGATTAAGATCCCACGGTTCTGTCATCCCGACACCGTTATTTTCATCAGATTCACTTAGTCCAGATGAATTTGCTAAACTCAACTGAATGAGTTCCGCACTTTCATTTAGACCGTGGTAAATCACGTTAGCAACACGTGGGTTACATCATCCGAGGTATTCTCGATCATCCAACGAGACGTTTTAATTTAGTTGCAATTGTAGTTTTGTTTTTCTGTTTGTGATTAAATTTTGAGTTGTTTTATATTTTAAATGTTGTGGCGGTGAATTTTATCTTGTTGTGACTTTTAATTTAGTTTTGGGTTTCAGTTTTGTGGCTATCCTAAAGGTTTCAGTTTTCATGCAGGGTGTCAATCTTGTTTAACATGCAAGAAAAGTAAAGTACAATGCAGGTAAGTAAATTACAATAAAATAAAAGCGTACCTGGAGGGTCTTCCCGTCATTCCAAGCTACACTTAAAATACATGTTAAGGCATTTATATATTTGTAAGAAAACACCTAGGTAAAGCTAAGGGAAGGTTTTGGTTGTCTACCAAAGTCCTAATCTTATTGCTAGTCAATCCCTATGACGTCTAGGTTCTTTTGTGTTTTGTTAAGAATGATTTTCTTCATCAAAGAGCAATTAAGTTCAGTTGTTCTTCTAAAACATCTCATCATATTGAGAAAGTGCTTATGACGAGTCCTAAACATCTTTTCAATACTTCTGAGATTATTTTGAGTCCAAATGAATTTTATTGTACTGGTGAATTAATCATCCAAGAATTTAGTTAAATTTTGCTTCTTGCTCAGTGAATTAGGATGTTTGATTATCCTATGAGTGGAGTGAAATTTCACTTAATGGTTCATTTAAGAGTTATGATAACGAAAGCCTTTAAGGGCAAATTAATTTATTAAAGATTTTAATGATTTACAATTGGAATTGATGATTTAAAGTGGTTTAATTTAGTTATGAAATTTTATTAATTTTAAGTTTGGAATAGTGTTCAAGTTGTTTTAATTTAATTAAATCTTTATATTTTAAATGATCTCAATGTATTAGATTAATTTGGGTTGAAAGAGGTGTTTAGATTATTCAATTTAGAGTTTAATGATTTAATTTTAATTTAATTGAAATATTTTAGGCTAATTTTTAATTGGTTTGATTTTTAATTATGAATTATTTTTTAGGTTGATTTTGATGTTTCAAGTTTGTTTTAGATTTGCTTTCAAGTGATCTTTGAGATTAATTTTTAATGTTCTAAATTTATTTTAATTTGATTATCAAGTTATTCAATGTTTTAAGTTTTAATTTAATAAGGGTTAATCTTTTTCTTTTAATTATTTAATTTATTAATTTCAATTATCACTTTAAATTTAATTAAAAAAAACTAAATATTATTAAAGTGATTCATTTGGGGATTTTAATTTAAGTGATTATAGTCTCCCTAAATTATATCCCCGTTTTAATAATTTAAATTTCAATTAATCTTCCAAAGTTTAAATTATTTAATTAATTAAGGTTTCATTTTTTTTGGATTATTAGAAATGATTAATGGGTTCCAACCCTTTTATTTCCCAAAGTTTCAATCATCTAAGAGAAAATTAAGATCATATATTTTACCCTCCATTTTGATTAAACCTAAAGTTTTAATTAGGGGTTAAAATACTTAATTACTATTATGCCCTTTTAAGCCTAGTTATTTCATAACTCATCAAATTGAGCTCAAATGAGCTTGAAAATTTTATGTCACTTCACTCACTTGTCAATTAAGACATTAGAGGAGAAAATGTGATTTTTCTATTTTAAATTTACTTTATATAATTGTTTTAATGAAAAATAGGGATTTCAATGGAAATTTAACAACATGACCAAGGCAAAGTCTCTGTCCTTAAGAAAATTATAAGATGTCCCTATTGACTAGAGGACCACTTAGACCAATTTTGGTGATTTTTCAAGTTATATTTTATTTATTATGATTATTTTGATTTTTGGAGTGTTAATTAATTATAAAATAAAATTAAAATTGAAAAATATATTTTATATTTTTCTTAAATCTCTCTGACCTCAAGAAACTTAAATAAATAAATTTTATATTTTTCTAATTTTTCTTTGATTTATTAGAATTAATTTAGTGAAAAGGTAAGGGAATTCATTTTTTAATATTAAAAATTGTTTTAAGCCTTTAAAATTCAATATCTTAACCTATAGACTTAGGAAAAACATTTGGTTTGTTTCTATGTGATTACGAGGCAAAATATGACATTTTTATGATTTTTAATATTTGTGTGATTTTTATTATTTTTTAATTATTAAAATATTGAAAATATGGTTAAAAATAAAAATTTTTAGAAAATTTTAATTTTAGTTTTCATAGACTCCCCTAACATCAGAGAAGTCCCAAAACCAATTTGGTGAATTTTTGAAATGTATTTTTGGAGTTATGAATTTTTAAAATTTAATTTTGGTCATGTGACTTAATTAGTCCATTTAGTGGGGCTAATCACCTCCAATTGATCTCAAATTTTTATGTGAGGTCCCTCTAATCCTAAAGACTAGTGGAGAATTGTTTTCAAGTTTTTTTGATGTATAGTTAACCCAAATTAATTAAAATTCAGTTTTGAGTATTTAGGCCAATTAGGGTTATTCTTAATGAATTAACTCAAAATACATTTTTCCTAGGGTCCTCTGGTTCTGAGATACCTCCCCAAGTTTTCCTAGAATTTATTGTATAGCATGCTAATTATGGGAATTTAAATTCCAAAACAGAGACATAAACTTGAAAAATACATAACTGGCCATAGAGATAGCCCTTGATCTTGGAAAATTCAGTTAATGTTTCCAAAAACAGAGGCTACAAAAGCCCTATGGTCTCATGCCATGGTGAATTGTATGCATGTATCGAGAATTAAAATACTGAAAATAGTAAATAATTAATTAAAAATAAAATATTCATCAAAATAACTTAATTCTTTTTTCACATTATTCTCCTCTGTTCACTGAGCAAGAGAGTATTTTTATTTTATTTTTGTGATTTTTCTACACAAAGTTATGAATTTTCTAAGTTCTGGGTATTTAATTAATTCAGAAAATAGGGATTTTTCTACTTATCCACGTGGCGCCGCGTCAACCTTGGCAGCACCGAAGCCCCTACGTGTCGCGCTCCCATTCGACGCCGCCACCTGAGTCAGCAGCCACGTGCCCCGCGGTCCCGTTCCGTCTTCTGATCCGACGCGATCTGCACCGTCCATTCGATACACGCTCGATCCAACGGCGGCCGATCATCGTCTCTGACTAGTGTGTCCCAAGAGCCGTCCACACTCAAACCCTAATATCTCTCTCATTTCTTAATGAAATTTTGTGTTCTTATGCTCTATGGATTCATCTTGAGGAGACGAACACATCCATACAGTTTACATACTATGAAATTGATTTAAATGAAATGGAGAATTCACAGAAGCTCGGGAGGGAGAAGTGATCCATACCTTGGCTCTGAGAAGTGAAGCTTCAATCAGAGAGTTGTAGCACCTTCAATTGCACCCAAGGAAGCTCCAGATGAAGTCTCTGGCTCTGGGGAATTGCCTAAGTACAAAAGTGACCAAGGCCGATTTCAAACCTTGGACTCTGGAAGCAATGGCTGGCCTGGTGGGGGGCTTTTGCTGGGGAACTTCTTCTCTACCTCTGGTGAAGGTGTGGGAGAAGTTAATTTTGATTTGGTGGAGTTTCAAGGGATGTCCTGTTCGGCTCGAGAATTGAGCTCCAAAATTGAGCTCAATCAGTGGAAATTAGGGCAGGAAGATAGTGGGGATGAGTTGCTCTAGGCTAGGGGAAGCTATGTGAGGAGTTTGGTGAAGTTCTGTGAAGGTTGATTTCAGTCAACCTTTTGGCCGAGAGGAATGGCTGGTTTAAATAGACATGGTTAGGGGCTTCCCAGGGGCAATTGAGGGCTGGGATTTGCTGCTCTGGTGAGGAGAAGAAGAGCTGTGGTGGCCAATTAGGATGGGGCAGCTCAGCAGGTGAAATTTGAATTTTTGAATCCATTTAGACCTCTCGGCCATGGTGTTTTCCGGCGGCCTGGTGGCTACCCGGCCAGGGTCAAGTCACTGTTCTGATCAGAGAGGTCAGTGCTTGATGTTTATGAGTTCAATCGGCTTTGGCCATGTGTAAAGTGGTTTGATTAAAATGGAAAAGGGGGAGGGGCTATTTTGAGTTCAAATAGATTAAACCATGGTTTTGAGCTTAGTGCACCACCCAAGGCTTGACTTTGGGCTGAAAGGAGTCATTTGGGTCAGCTGAATTGGAGTGGTGAAGTCCTCATCCATGGTGATGTGGCTAAACTTGGTTTAGAGTGTAGCATAAATGGGGTTAAAAAGTGATAATGAAGGGTTAAGAAAGAACCCCCTCTTCTTGCTATTAATGGCTTGGTGAGGTGTCCAAAGCTTTCATGGCTTCCATGTGGCTTGTGCATGGCTTCTTGGCTCACATTTGGCTTGGGAAATTGCTTGGTCAATTTCATGGAAGAGGGTTATTTGGAATTTTGAAAACTTTTGATTTTTGATGGGATTTGTCATGATGCCATTTTGGTTTAATCAAAGTGAAAAATTTTGGACTTAGGGGATAGTTTTAATTAAATGGGCATGATAAGACAATATCACATGGGCTTTGGAATAAGTCTTGGGCCTTTGAAATTGTTTTTGGATGGGCTTTTAAGTGCTTTAGGGAAGTGGGCTTTTATGTTCTAAAATAAACTTTTGGATGAAAATTTTGGTGAGGGGTTCAGTCAAATAAATGTTGCAATTGGTTTAAGAATGTGCCATGAGTAATTTAGAACAAGTTTGGGGTGATTTTGAATTGAATTGGGTTCAATTTAGGCTTTTTGGTAATGAGGTCAAAGTGGATCAGATTGGGCTAATTTGGGTTAAGGTTGGACCAATGTTTGGTTTGATGTAAAATTAATATTGAATAATGTTTATGGGGGTGTGACAAAGAGTTTTCAACATTGGTTGGGCTTTGATTTTGGGATTTGGGCCTATTTGGGTTCATGATTGGTTTAGGCCAAATTGGGGATTTTTTATTTGTGTTAAATTTGGGAGGAGTTTGGGTTCAAATTTGTGGTAAATCATGTTAGTGTTTTGTTTGTGGGGATGTTAGGAAGGTTTAGGAAAAGATTTGGGGTTAATTGGAGTTAAGTTGGGTTGGTTTGGGCTAAGTTTAGGTCATGGGTCAAAATTGGGCTTTAAGTTTCAAATTGAAATTGGATCCACATGTTGATAAAATTAGGTTTAGATTTGGTCTAAATTGATATTGGGATATTGAATTGAAGCTTAGAATTGAATTGGATCAAAATTGAGGTCAATTGGGTTGGTTTGGTGGGACATTGGGTCCACTTAGGTTAAAAATAGGTCAAATTGGGGGTTTTGGTAAAAGTGGGCCAAATTGAAAAAATGGGCTTATTGTGTAGTTGAATAAAATGAAATTGGGAATATTTGGGATTTTTTAGAATTTTCTGGGAATTTTCTTAATTTTTGGAATTTTTGGGTTAAAAGGGTATTTTGGGTATTTGGAGGGTGTTGGGGGGTATTTTTGGAATTTTTGGTATATTTGGCCATGGATGATCAATTTGAGTGGGGAAAAATTTTTAGGATTGGTTTTGAGGAATTTTGGGTAATTTAGGCAATTTTGCAAATTTTGGGCAATTTCAAGGGCATTTGGTAGGCTTGGTGGGTTTAGGGCCCCGGGGGCCAAAAATTGAAATTTGGGGAAAATGAAGATTGATCAAGTGTGAGTGAAATGAAATCATTTTGGTTGAGCCATGAAGCCATATTAAGCTCACAAAAACCATGAGAGGACTCATTTTAGGCACTCAATATGTTGTTCCTAACCCTCTTAGCCAGGGGCCTAGGGGTTAAGGTCCATCCATATGAGTTACATACATGAGTCAGGGAGTCAAATTGGTTAAAGGTAGTTTTAGGGTTTGGAATGTGTGTGTGGGAGTGTGGTGTGTGCAAGATTACCCTAACCAGACCAGGCCACCCAGGGTAATCCTAAGGCTAAAGAGTCCTATAGGGAACTCATCCTTTAAACCTCCACATGTTGGTTTTAACCCTCCAAGTGGTTTGGGGGTTTATAGTCAAACTTGTGGGGTTTGAAGGGAGCCAAGAAGTGTTTGGATTTCTAAGTGATGGGTCCCATTTCTAGTCCTCTAAGATAGTTAATGATAAGCCCTATGGCTAGATCCTAAGTACTAAGGAGAGAGAAGAGAAAAGACCTCATAAAAAATGAGGTATTCAAATGGACCCCCAATAGGTGTGGTGTGCTAACCAAGCACACCGCGCATATTGGCGTTGACCGAAGAGATCAATAAAACCAACACAGATGTCTAAGTGACACACTTAGAATGAAGTATTGAAAAATTTTCGTTGGGGAGTAACAGGTAAACCTCCAAGATTGAAGATCCCTGAACTCTCGCTGGGGAAGAGAAAAGGAGGTAAATTCCAGATCACAAGATCTAGAGAAATTTGATTTTAGATTCGTTTCATTTTCTATTTCAAGTTTTAATGTGTGAGTTTGGATTTTGGTTTGAGTTTCAATTCCGATTGAAGTTCGATTCAAGATTTATTTCCAGAGGGATTTCGTGGAAATCCGGGATTTGAGGTGAGCATCGGAACCTAGGTTCCAACCTCGAGATTTGAAGAGAATTAGAATTTAGGTTCTAGCCTCAAGAAGAGAGTTGGAATTTGAAGAGAACTGGAAGTTCGACTCCAGCCTTGGAAATTTGAAAGAGAGCTAGAAGTTCGGCTCTAGCCTCGAAGAGAACTGGAAGTTCGGCTCCAGCCTCGGAAATTTGAAAGTGAGCTAGAAGTTCGTCTCTTGCCTCGAAGAGAACTAGAAGTTCGGCTCCAGTCTCGGAAGTTTGAAAGAGAGCTAGAAGTTTGGCTCTAGCCTCGAAGAGAACTGGAAGTTCGGCTCCAGTCTCGGAAATTTGAAAGAGAGCTAGAAGTTCGGCTCTAGCCTCGAAGAGAACTGGAAGTTCGGCTCCAGCCTCGAAAGTTTGAAAGAGAGCTAGAAGTTCGGCTCTAGCCTCGAAGAGAAGTGGAAGTTTGGCTCCAGCCTCAAAAATTTGAAAGAGAGCTAGAAGTTCGGCTCTATCCTCGAAGAGAACTGGAAGTTCAGCTCCAGCCTCAGAAGTTTGAAAGAGAGCTAGAAGTTTGGCTCTAGCCTCGAAGAGAATTGGAAGTTCGGCTCCAGCCTCGGAAATTTGAAAGAGAGCTAGAAGTTCGGCTATAGCCTCGAAGAGAACTGGAAGTTCGGCTCCAGCCTCGGAAGTTTGAAAGAGAGCTAGAAGTTCGGCTCTAGCCTCGAAGAGAACTGGAAGTTCGGCTCCAGCCTCGGAAGTTTGAAAGAGAGCTAGAAGTTTGGCTCTAGCCTCAAAGAGAACTGGAAGTTCGGCTCCAGCCTCAGAAATTTGATCTGTATGAAGAGAGACCCAATCCCATGCCATCAGAACCAAATCGAACAAAGTTCATGGTTCCGTGTCAATAGGACTAGTCGATCCTCTAACACACAGAGGAAGGAGAATTGAAAGGTTGGAATTGAAGGATTCAGAATGAAAATCAGTCTGAGGTTTAGATTTGTTTTAGTGATTCGATTTCATTTTCGTCTATTTAGAGTTCGTGTTTATTTGCAGTTTATTTTGACATTCAAATTCTTAAAAAGAAGGAATTCCTTATTCATTTTCTTTCTCTTTTCGTTCTTTATTTGAAGTTCATTTAGCTTAATGGCATTTCCCAGTCAATTTGCACAAAAAGAGGTGAAGGCAGAACATGACATGTTCATTCTCATTCCAATCTGTTGAAAATACATCATACAACTTGATCCAAAACATGATGATATTTTCCTCGAAAATTCAGTATCTCATACAATCCTCGTAAATCAAAAACAGATTGTGTAAGATTCTTGTTGATTCTTCCAAAAGCATTTGTCAAAATCCATGTCTGAATAGTAAGATACATGGACAATAACATCACCTTCCAAGCCACCCTTGGCAGGAATGCCGTACGGATGTGCATTAGAGGTGTGCTATCTCCCATGTAACTCACAGCTCGTAGGGCCGGAGACTCTCTAACTCTGGATCTGGCTGAAAATGAAAAGGCATCTTACGGTCGTCCATCCTTCTGAAGGTGACGGAGATTCGTTCAACAGGCACTCCTGGAATGCAATGTTTTGCTATGTCCGCTCCATTTCCTTTTAATACCATGACGGAACCTACCGGTAGTGGTATTTCCACCGGCCCTAGAAATTTTCCGGGGCTCGCTATCCGAACATGATATTACACTAGTTGACAAAAGAGACTGTGCAGAATGGTCTGACAAAGTCATGATGGTCTATGTGTGGAGGTATGCAGTCACCCTCCTTGTAAATGTTAATGATGCAGCTATTGGGTATGCAATCCGCGAGCAATACCCTCCATGTCACCATTCTCTTTACCATTCTTTTGATAATTCTTGGCATCGGATCCACCTCACTGTGACGGAGTATCCCTGGTGAATTTCCTTTTCTGTCTTCTGCGAATTTGTAGCAGTATCCGCATTGGATCGTAACTCTTCCTTTTCCTGGCATCCATCTTCGGGGTTCTGAATAGGTTTTCTCCCTCAGAAGACCAGTTCGGCCCATTTTCTGAAGCTCAATAATGTAGTCTACAATCTAATGTTGTTCGTAATCTGAGAACACATCCATATGTAGCTCAAGGCCTTCCAAGATGTTGACCCTCTTGCCTCGAATTCTCTCGAAGTATTCAAAAGTTTTCTTTTCAACTTGCTGTAATTTCTCTAGCTCGTATTCTGGGATTATCTGAAGTCCTCGGGGTCTGGTAACATACTGCGGGATGTACGGCTCAACCCCAGCATGCTCTCCTGCATGTCTCGGCTCCTCGGGGATAGTCTCTGTCGGGACATCCTCCGGGGTTGCTTTCGCAACAAGACTCTTCAAAACTGGTAGCTCTGTTTGGCGTCGTGGTACTATCTCCGTTTCTATTTTCCTGGGGATTTCTTTCATCCTTTCTGCTGTTCTTAGAATTGACTTCCTCCTTTTTGGCTCCTGACAAACCAATCTCTTCGAAGTATTTGTACTGACGGTAGCGACTGTCTCTTCACGCTGATCTGCTGCCAGCTTAGTCAGCATCTTGCGAATGCGGCGGTTCTTGTTTCTTCGTTGAGTAGGAGTGAGAGTGGCTCTCTTCACCTCTTGAATTTCTGTAGGCATGGCGCTGACAAGTCTGCCTTTTACTGTAGCCACCATGGACTTAACTTTCTTATCCTCTCCTGTTGCATGAGCGGTGTTTGCTTTTCTCTTCTTGCTAGTAGACAGCTGACTCGGGCCACCTAATTTCATCAGTGTCTGACTGTGGAACTCTTCCCGATCAATTGGAGTCCAATCAGTTTCTTCATATTGTAGCCTGGCCGGTGTGAAATCAGAGTCAATATCAGTCACGACTCCATCCTTCATCCTCTTTTCATCAAGTGCCAGACTCACGCCATTCTTAAAGTTCAGAACCAACCGCTCGTTTCGACATTTCCCTGCGAAAAATAAGGAAAGGATCAGGGGCTGTACTAAGAACAAGAACAATAAGAAAACATTTATTAATGAAAAATTTTATTTACTTCTTTTAAATTTTAAAGGATGTAGGAAGAGATGAAAAAAGGCCAGGAATGAATTGATTTAAAGGAAAAGATCAAAATTTTATCATTTAACATATTTTCTTTTTAACACATTTTTTTGTTAATGATTTTTATTTTATCATCCATTTTTTTTATATTTTGGGTTCGGACCCAGTTATAAGTGATTACTATGCCGGTGCCTCTAGAAATGAGACTCCACTTTTAAAGTCCATCCTTCAAAACATCAGGTTGCGTAATACTTCTTCAAATATCATCCATTAATTGGAAGCATAGGTCGTTCTCCACGACAGTTAACAAGCTGGTAGGAACCCCCTGAGTAGACTGTCTCAACCACGAACGACCCTTCCCAAGTTGGTTCAAATTTACCTCCTATCTTGCGGTGTGCAAGAATAGGTCTTCTGAATACTAGAACCAAATCACCGGCTTTTGAATGTCCTTGGGCGGACCAGTTTATCATGGGTCTGGATCATCTTGGCTTGATACAGTTCCAAATTTTGCTGCGCTGAAAATCATTTCCCTTCTAAGCTTTCCAATTCTTCTAGTCGTAATTTGACATTTTTTCTGTAGTGATCTTGTTCGCAACTGCAATTCTGAGTGACGGAAGCTGAACCTCTAAGGGTAAAACGGCCTCGGACCCGTACACTAAGGCGTAAAGCGTAGACTGGGTAGGAGTTCTGAAAGTTGTTCTGTAGGCCCATAAAGCTTCTAACAACTTCTCGTGTCAATTTCGTTTGTTGTCATCCAAAATTTTCTTTAATATTTGGACGAGAGTTTTATTAAAAGCTTCATCCAAGCCATTTGCTCTTGGGTAGTAAATCGTCGAATAACGCCAGTCGATCCTGTGTCTCCTGACAAAATTGTTGATCTTCGTACTCTTAAACGCGGACCCATTATCTGAAATGATTCTGCGCGGTACTCCAAAACGGTAGACAACTTGATTCTTGAAGAACTGTAGCATGTGGTGTGCCTTCACGTCTCTGAGCGGTACTGCTTCCGCCCACTTGGAAAAGTAATCTGTAGCTGCAAGAATGAAGCGATGTCCTCTTGAAGAAGGCGATTCTATCGGACCCACAATATCTGTGCCCCAACACTCAATTGGCCACAATGCGATTGTAAGATGTAGCACATTCGGAGGATGATGTAAACCACTCCATGCACTTGGCATTGGTGACAACTCTTGGCAGCTTTCATGCAATCAGTCATCATCGAGGGCCAATAGTACCCTAGTCTATTAATCTTCATCTTCATTTTCGGACCTGACTGATGAGCGCCACAAAGTCTTGAGTGCACTTCTTTAATAATTTTACGAGCCTCGGACTTGCTAGGCACCTTAGCCACATATGATAGAAAGACTTTCTATATAAAGTATTATTTATTAATGCGTAAGACAGAGTTCTTTTCTTAATTTGATGGATGAGTGACTTATCGTCCGGTAGGTTTCCTGTTTGTAGGTAGTCTATTAGTGGCTGATGCCAGTCTTCTACATTTTCTGTTACTGTCGCAATTGTTTTTTCTTCTTTTCCTGACTTGTGTATCGTGTCCATGTCGAGCTGTGAGAGAACCTGACGTCCCTGAACTGACACTTCAACTGATTCATCTTGCAAGCAGGCAAATTCTTTTGCAAGGCGGGCTAATGCATCTGCAAGAGCGTTTTCTCTCTTGGGAATCTTGTAGATCGTTACATTCGGAATCTGCTCCAACAATTTTATGGCATACTGAAAGTACTGCTTGAGTCTTGGCTTTAGAATTATATATTGTCTTGCGACCTATTGAATTATCAACTGAGAATCCCCATAGATGTTGATATCCGTTATCCCCATCTGAATGGTTAATTCCAATCCGGTTATAAGGGCTTTGTATTCTGCTTCGTTGTTTGTACAGGGTTCTGTTAAGTGGTAGGAGTACCTTAACATCCCCCGCTCCGGTGTTATAAATATTAGTCCGATTCCTGCCTTACCGGGCACTATCGTTTGCAATTCTTTATTTCTCTGTGCTGAAGATGCTCCGTCGAAGTACAGTTCCCAATGTCGATCTTCGGGGTCTTCTAGGCTCATTATTTGCTCGTCTGGCAAGTCGTCGCTGAGAGGCGATTCTGCCGGTAAAGGGTGTGCTGCGAGGAAGTCTGCTAGGACTTGTCTCTTTACGGCACGAAGAGGAATGAAAGTTATATCAAATTGCAATAGTATCATCGACCACCTGGCAAGTCTGCCGGAAAGCGTCGGTCGGGTCATCAAATATTGCAATGGATTAACTTTCGAGATAAGGTTGACCTTATGAGAAAGCATGTAATTCCTGAGCTTTTGAGCGGCGAATATCAGGGCCAAACAATGCTTCTCAATCGGGGGATACTTTACTTCCGTCGGAATTAGACGACGACTTAAGTAGTAGAGGGCGTTTTCTTTCCCTTCGTCATTGACCTGGGCTAGTAGGGCTCCAAGGGAGTCGTCTAAAGCTGCGGTATAAAGTATCAACGGTCTACCCGAGACTGGGGCTGCTAAGATAGGAGGTGTCATTAAATATTGTTTGATGTCATCGAAGGCATGTTGACATTTAGAGTCCCAAGTAAACTTGGCATCCTTCTTAACTAAAGCAGAAAAAGGCTGACACCTTCTTGACAAATTCGAAATAAAGCGTCGAAGATATGCCAATTTCCCTTGAAAGGATTTTAATTGTTTCAAGGTTTTGGGAGGTGGCATTTCTAAGATAGCTTTAATCTTTTCCGGATCGATTTCAATTCCACGATGTCGAACAACAAATCCTAAGAATTTCCCAGAGGCGACGCCGAAGGCGCATTTCAAGGGATTCATCTTAAGGTTATATTGTCTTAATCGCTCGAAAATAATTCTCAAATCATACAAATGATCTACTTTCAGTTTACTTTTGATGACTACATCATCCACGTAGCATTCAACTTGGTCGTGGATGAGATCATCAAAAATTCTCGTCATATCTCTTTGGTATGTTGCTCCTGCGTTCTTTAATCCGAATGGCATCACTGTGTAGCAGTATATTCCGATTGGCGTTCTGAAGGTTATGAGCTTTTCATCTTCCGATGCCATCTTTATCTAGTTTTATCCTAAAGATCCATCCATGAAAGAGAAGACTTTGTGCGTTGAGGCGATGTCAATCATTAATTCTGGGATTGGTAGTGGAAATTCATCCTTTGGACATGCCTTGTTCAAATCTCTGAAATCTACGCAGATTCTGATCTGTCCATTCTTCTTTCTGACTGGTACCACATTGGCTAACCAAGTCGGATATTGTTTTTCACGGACAAATTTAACATCTATTAGCTTCTTAACTTCAGATATTACCTGTTGTTCGATTTTTAGACGCATTCTTCTAGGAGCTTGTCTAACAGGAACGACAGTTTGATCCACTCCTAGCTTGTGAACTGCAACCTCTGGAGCTAATCCTGGCATTTCATCGTAATTTCAAGCAAAACAGTCCTTGAATTCCAGTAGCTTGATTATTTCTTCGGAGTCTTCTTTATTGAGTAAGGAGCTAACAAAGGTCGGCCTAGGCTCTTCGCTAGTACCTAAGTTAACTTCCATTAACTCGTCTATTGTAGATTTAATTTCTTCTTCAAATTCTCGGCGGAGCGTCTCCGATCGGTAGATCTTCGAGATCATCTGAAGCTTCCAAGCAATCTTCATTAGGCTTGCAAGTGACAACCAAGAAAAATCCCGTATCATCAACTGATCCTACTGTGCCGAATCCGAGACCATGTTGTGAATTGGGAGGCCGACCGACATTATTCCATAATTTTTTAAAGTGTTGTGATCGACCTTTTGTTCATTGTTTAGGTAAGACACCATGTTGAATTAAATTCTGAACACAGGGAGAATACCACTCAAAAGGCAGTTCCATTAATTAGGAAGAAGTAACATCTTCAAATTGTACATCATTTTTAGTTTTGGAAGAAGAAGCACCACGGTAGAATTTGATCGGCTTAGCACCACCACCATGCACTTCCTTAACCACCATACCCTCGATCTTATCAGAATGGATTGGGGTCAGGGTCATAGTATGCATAGAGTGGTTAATCTTCTCGTACATTGATTTGTATTCTTCATTCTTTTCATCTTCGAGAGAGATCTTGAACTTGGGTTTCTTTTGATTTACTGTTGCTGCTTCTTTCTTGATTTCTTCTTCTTCGGAACTGTTCTCCCAATCAAAGTCGATGACCGGTTTCTACTGTCCAACTGTTCCAACATCTCTTCCTCGACCTCGTCCCCGGCCTTGACCTCGGGTGTGAGTTCTAGAGAAACCTTCACCATCTCGCCGTAAGGGAGTGGTGAGTAACTGTTGGACTAGAATTTCATGTTCTTCGTCATCCCGAACTTCTTTTGCTTCATTTGGTATGGTATTTCTGGAGAAGATTGTTTTCTTCGGAGGCGTGTAATAGGCTGGATCTTCATGAATTCCAATCTCGTGTACGGAGAATGGTTGCAAGTCACCCTTAATACACTGTTCTCCTCCTTAATAATACTTTATGCACTGATGCAGAGATGACAGTACCATCCGGTTCTCTTGGATCCATGGCCGACCCAGTAGAGCGTTGAATGATGTCTCGGAATCAATTATATGGAATTTTGCGGTTGTCTTTGCTAAGTCACCGGTCTTCATTAATAGTGTTATTGATCCAAGAGCTCTTTCTCCCTTCTGATTGAAGCCTCTTAGTAACATCTTATCTGCTTCGAGGTCGTGAGCATCAATTTCCAAATATGCCAATGTCCGAGGATTCATTATGTTGATTGATGCTCCCGGATCAACCAACACTTTGGAGAGCGTAAACTTTCCAATAGTGACTGAAATGTACAATGGTCGATTGTGATCAGTTGTTCCAAGTAGTAGATCATTGTCCGTGAAGGTAACACCTTGCTGTTCTTTCAACGAGCAAACCTCGTCTAAGGAATTACCGGCCATTTAAGCTAAGCAAATTTCTGGATCAAGTAAAGCCTTGATCAGAGTTTCCCTCATCTCCTTTGACAGGATCAGAGCGTCGTAGATGCTTAGTTTGGCTGGTAGCTTCCTAAGATGGGCTAGCACTTTATAATCCTCTTTTTCACCATGTTCCTCGATTTCTTCCCGAACGGGTAATTCTTCTATTGGGGTTGGCTCCTCCTGAGCAACCACCTGCTTTCCTTTATCTTTGGACCCATTCTCGGAGGTAGAACTTTTCCGCTTCTTAGGTTGACTTCAGTTACTTGTTCTGAATCTGGTGGTGATGCTGCCGGTGTTTCCTCTTGAGTCGAAATGACTGGCTTTTCTGGAATTGCTTCAGAATCTGATAACTCCAGTTCTATAGTGATTGGAGCTCCTCGGAATTAACAGATAGATTCGTTGCTTGTTGAGCTTTCGTAGCCATCTTTGTGAGCGTCTTCTCCTTCGCCGTGGTCATCGAGGTTTAGTATGATTCGAGAATCATTTATCGTATCAGAATCGAGATCCGGATTAGGTTGGTTGTCGTTAGTTACGTAATCGTTAGAAACAGTTAAAACGCAGCCAACACCAAAACTCTTATCATTATAAGATCTCGCCAGGGCGAGCAAATAATCATATAGAGTCAGAGGTCCGAGGGATTTCTCCCCCGAATCAGAAACAACCATCCTAGGATAAGCAGCCCCTAGTCTACCCTTTGGAGCCTCGGTCTTCTTTTCTTCCACGATCTTCTCCTCATTCTGGGGTGGTTCTTTGATCACAAGCGATAATGCCAGCTCGGCAGGTTTCAAACTCTAAGTTGAAGCGCGCACCGAAGCGTTCTGGATATGATCCAAGATTTTCTTTGAAGACTTTATCCAGACGGTATTCCATCCATATCGGTCGTGTATGGGTTTATCAGAATAATAGGATTCGTTGAAATAACATTGATGGAACCTCCTTTTTTGGGTTCCTTCATGTATTCCTTCGGGATCTTTAAGTTCCCTCTTCGGAGATTACCTTCAAGCCAATTCTTAAAAGTGAAGCAGTATTCAATCTTGTGTCCGATCATCCGGTGGTAAGGGCAGTAGTTCAGATGATCTTTCTTGTTGACTTCCTCTGGCTTTTTGGGTTCTGGTAATTGAAAATCAGGTGTCTTCATCAAACTGCGAAACATCTTAGCTACTGCTTCCATCTTGAATGGATATTCCTTATTCAGAAGTTCCTCCAGGGGATGTGACGAATGAGGTAGTGGTTGACTATGTTGCCATGGATGGTGGCTCGGTCGAGGCTATTGATTGCCCTGCTGAGGTTGCTGATAAATCTGTTGTGGTTGTTTGTAAGTCCATTGCGGTGGTTGATAACCTGGCCGTGGCCGTTCCGGTCGTATCCGCACCGGCCGCTTGCCTTTATCTACCGCCATGATGATTCCAGATTTCTTTTCAAATGCTTTTACAGGCTTCTACTTATCGGTCTTGTCTATGAACTTAGCTGTTTTGCTTTTTCCTGCAAGCTCCCGGCCTTGCTAAGCAACTTCTCGATCTTGATTGTAAATCCTTTAAGGAGAAGTGCTATCGGGCCATGGATACTTTTCAGCAAAATATCGATCGCATGCTGTTCCTAAAGTTGTGGTTCACACTTCATGCTTAAGTTTCTCCATCGAAGTATGTAATCCACCAAAGTTTCGTTCGGTTTCTGTTGCTCCACCACTAAATCACCGATAGTGATGTGGTGCCGAGCTCCGGCAAACCGCTTAACAAAGAGGTTTTCTAACTCTGAAAAGGTCTTAACTGAGCCATTTGGCAATTCTACATACCAATCGAAGGCAATCCCTGACAGGCTGCTGACAAACTGTCGAAAGAGTAAAGCATCGCTCCCACCGGCATTGCAGCAACTAGCACGAAAATGTGCGACATGCTGCCGGGGGTTTCCCATTCCATCAAAAGTCTTGAATAGAGGTGGTACGAAGCCTTTTGGGTATTGGACCGCATCAAATTCTTCAGGATAAGGTCTACCCGTCTGAATAGAAGCTCCGCTCTTAAACTGTGCTAAGGCTTCTCGTACCTGCTGTTCTACCATGTTTTTGATATCCTTTTCGGGAATCATGCTTTTTGTAGAATCTTTCTTCGGTTGTTCATCTTCGTTAACAGATGTGATCTCCTTTCCTCCGTCCGCGATGTGAATAATCTCTGGGGGTGTTTCCTTTTGAGGTTGCAGCTGACTCTGGAGAGTGGCTAAAGTGGCAGCCATCTCTTCCATCCTTTTTGCCATTTGGGAAATTGTATCATCCTTTTCTTGAAGTTGTGCTCTCATCATTTCCGATTCTTCCCTTTCTGAAGCTGACGGAGCGCCTTGCGAACCTGCCGATGCTCGGGTCTCGACCATATTGATCTCAGAACATTCTTCATCCATAAATTCTGATGAATCTACTTCAGTTTCCAATTTTTCTCCTCTTTCCTTTTCTAACCGTCGGATGTCCGTTCTTAGCTTGCCTATGGCATCCTCTAGTGGCCTTTTCCAAACGGTTTCACGGTTATCATGTGATGACTGTTGGACTTCTTTCTCAGGAGTTTCTTTTAATGCAGTAGCACTTTCTTCAGATTTCGGCTTTCTGACAAGACTCTTTATTCCAGAACATTGTGCTTGTATAGGTCGCCACACCATCCTTCTCACAGTAGAAAGCCTGGGACCAGATGGTCTGTCGGCTGTGCGTCGGTAGGTGGTGTCCTCCCTATTATGGTATCCCGATACGACAACAGGCGAACTAGCTCGCACTTTCTTCCTTGGCCTCTCCGGGGCAGTGACGGGGTTTACTCGTGGTCCGAGGCAGGATTTGACTGGCACTCATTCCATTTTTCTTTAGATCTCTGATACGGAGCATCCTTCCTTCTTAGATAGTTTCTCTACTACGGCTCGCAGTCGAGTAAGCGGTGTGGTCTTGGCCCTCTTCCTCTTACAGTCACTATAGTATGCAGGTCGGGGTAATGCAGTAGCGATCCTCCAGACATCTTCTTCATCCGATGCAGCAGAGAGAGGGTGAAACCTACTTCCTCCCAACATCGGTGAAATTTCAGGTAGTTTTTCCTCCTCCTCAAAAATCTCTTCCAGAAAAGCAACTTCAACAGCCTTAGCCTTCTCGATCCTGGTGATCTTTCTGCTCCTATTTCTTCTTTGAGTCCGAGTTAAGGGTGTAAACTTTGAACTGGACCCAATTTTGAAAACAGAAGGTATTGTTGCTAAATCTGTACCCTCCACGGTGACAGGCTCATCACAGACTTGGATTTCCTTCCCCTTCAATTTGGCAGGAGCCGGTGTTGGCATATTTTAGGTTTGTGTTGTATTTTTGAAAAAGGGGGTCGCCTACAGAAGTTGTCGGCGAATTTTAGATTTTAAATATAATTTAAAAATATATATAATTTAGAAAGTAGCATTTGATTTTGAAAGTAATTTTAAGTTTGAAAATTTTAAGATATGAAATCAAACCGATCTCACATCCCAAATAGTTTATATAAACGAGCACCGCACCACAAACCGTGTATCTATTCCGAAGAATAGACACACTGCTTGATAATGGGGCTCGATTAAATAAACTAGAAGATCTGTGACATCCGTTTGGTCTGCGAACCAATTTTATAAGCAGATAAGTTCCCCTACTTAATATTAATGAATTAAGCAGGGTTTATATTACCTGGGTTCTTAAAGTTCCCTATAAGGGCAAGCCCCTATAGTTAATTACATCTTAAATGACGTGAATCATTTAAGAAAACTCTCAATAATGATCAGTGGATTTGCTCTCAAGAATTTCAAAGTTTAGGGTTTTCAAAGGATTAAATTTTGGAAATTTCAAAAGGGAATGGATCAAATTTGGAACAGTTTATTTCAGGAGTCCAAAGGACGAAAAGTAGGAGAAGCTGAGGATCCAAGAAGAAATCTTGGCGACTTCCCAAACTATCCTATTGTTTGGCTTCAATTTTGAAAATGAATTTATTTAAGTTTCAATCCTGCCAATTAATTATTTAAGACTTATATTCGCATGACAAGGTCATACAAACAGCCTCGAAGATGTGAGGGTTTATGTCGTACCAAACAACTACCTCGGAATCCTAAGACCGGTTAGGGCTTAATTTACATGACATGATCATGCAAATGCCTAACGAAGAGTTGAGGATTTATGTTGCACTAGGCAAACTACCTCGAAATCCTATGGATTGGTTATTTAATTCTAAGAATGGTTTTGCTGATGTAGATTTCAGTTTTGCTGACGACGATGGCCGTGCTGCCCACCATGCTTCGAACTCCTTGTTGTTGCAGAGGTTTAGTTTTAGAAGATTGTAATCAAAAGAGAAGAGAAGAGTTTGGTTTTAGAAATCTTAAAGTCCAAGTGTTTTTTATGTTTTAATTAAAACAAATCTTAAAGTTGATTATAACAACACCGGTTAAGATCCCACGGTTCCATCCTTCCGGCATCGTTATTTTTATCGGATTCACTTAGTCCAGATGAATTTGCTAAGCTCAACTAAATGAGTTCCACACTTTCATTTAGACCGTGGGAAATCCCGTTAGCAACACGTAGGTTACATCATCCGAGGTATTCCCGATCATCCAACAAGACGTTTTAATTTAGTTGTAGTTGTAGTTTTGTTGTTTTGTTTGTGATTAAATTTTGAGTTGTTTTATATTTTGAAATGTTGTGGCGGTGAATTTTATCTTGCAATGACTTTTAATTTAGTTTTGGTTTTGGTTTTAGGGGCTATCCTAAAGGTGTGGGTTTTCATGCAACAGTTGTTTATCATGTAAGAAAAGTAAAGTGCATTTGCAATAAAGTAAATTGCAAGAAGGTAAATTGCAATAAAATAAAAGCGTACCTGGAGGGTCTTCCCGTCATCTCAAGCTACACTTAAACACAATTTAGGATATTTAATCATTTAAAGCAAGTTCCTAGGTAAAGCTAAGGGAAGGGTTATGATTTTCTACCAAGTTCCTAATCCTATAGCTAGTCATTTCCTATGACGTCTAGGTTCTTGTGTTTTGGTTTGAGGACGATTTTCTTCATCAAAGAACAATTAAGTTCAATTGTTCTTATAAACATCCTATCATATTGAGGAAGTGCTTAAGACGAATCTTAAACATCTTTTCAATACCTCTAGGATTGTTTTAAGTCCAAGGGAATTTAATTATACCAAATGAATTAATCATCCAGGAGTTCAAGTTTTGTTATCTTGCTCAGTGAACTAGGACATTTGAATATCCTATGAGTGAAATAACACTTCACTTAACACTCTGTTTAGGAGTTATGACAATAAGAGCTTTTGAGGGCAAATTAATATTCAAGTGATTTGTGATTTAATTTAATTTCAATTAATGGGTTTAAGTTTGGAATAGTGTTCAAGTTGTTTTAGATTTATTTTAAATTCTTTATGTCTTTGGTAATGTTATATTTAATTTAATTTTAGTTTAATTTAATTTGGTTTAGTTTTACTTTCAACTTAATTTAATTTAATTTAATTTAGTTTAATACATTTTAATTTAATTTAATTTAATTTAATAAGTTTTAATTTAATTTTATTTTATTTTATTTAATATGTTTTAATTTAAATTTTTAATTTAAATTTAATATTTTATATCTCTTTTTTTTATATTTTAAAGATGGTTCAATTTAATTATTAAAGTATTAATTTAATTGAAATTTTGGAAGGATTTAATTTAAATGTTTTAATCTTTAATTTAATTTAATGATTAAGTCTTTTAATATTTTAAAGCTTGAATTTGGATTATCATTTTAATTAGGAATTAAATATTATTGAGGTGATTAATTTAGGGATTTTTTAGATTAAAGAATAAATTTCTTCCTAATAATATCCCTATTTTAATAATTCCAATTTTTTTTATTATTCTTCCAAGTTTAATTAATTAATTGATTAAGGTTTATTCCTAAAAATGATTGATGGGTTTCTACCCTTAATTATTTAAATTTCAATCATCCAAATCAGATTAGGATCAAATATTTTACTCTTTCATTTTATTAAGCCTAAAGTTTTAATTAAGGGTTAAAATTTTAATTACCATTTTGCCCTTCGAGCTTACTAATTTCATAACTCACTAAATTGAGCTTAAATGAATTTGAAATTTTTATGTGACTTCACTCATATGTCAATCAAGACATTAGAGGAGAAAATGTGATTTTTCTGTATTTAATTTATTTATGTAATTATTTTTGGTGGAAAATAAGGATTTTCAAGGAAAATTTAATAATATGACCAAGGGAAAGTTTCTGTCCTTAAGAAAATTATGGGACATTTCTAATGACTAGAGGACCACTTGGACCAATTTTGGTGATTTTTTGAATTATATTATTTTTATTATAATTATTTTGAGTTTTGGAGTATTAATTAATTTTAAAAATAAAATAAAGGTTGAAAAATGAATTTTATATTTTAAAAAATCTCCCTGATATCAAGGAAACCAGAGAACCAATTTTCATAATTTGCTGATCTTTCTTTGATTTTTTAGAATTATCTTAGTGGAAATGCTAGAAAATACATTTTTTTATATTTTAAAATTACCTTAGGGTTTTAAAATTTAATATCTCATCATAGAGACTTAAGAAAAATATGGGGTTTATTCCTAAATTATTAAAATTCAAAATGTGACATTTTGGTGAATTTTATTATTTTTGTGATTTTTATTATTTTTTAATTATTAAAAATATTAAAATAATGTAAAAAATCAACTTTTTTGGAAAATTGCAATTTTATTTTTCTTAAATTCCCCTGATATCAGAGAGGCTCCAAAACCAATTTGATGAATTTTTGAAAAGTATTTTGAAAGTTATGAATTTTTGAAGTTTGAGTTTGGCTAAATGGCTTAATCAACCCATTTGATAGGGCTAACCAAGTCCAATTGACTTCAAACTTTTATGATGGGTTCCTTTGATCCTAAAGGTCAGTGGAGAATTGATTTCAAGTCAATTTGATGTATGATTAGCTCTAATTAATTAAAGCTCCATTTTGGGTGTTTAAGCTAATTAGGTTTATTACAAGTGAGTTAACTCAAAAACCATTTTTCCTAGGGTCCTCTGGTCATAAGAAACATCACCAAATTTTCCTAGAATTTATTTCGCAACATGCTAATTATTAGAATTAAAATACTCAGAATAGTGACCTAGAGTTGAAAAATCAATAACTCTTCATAGGGGTGGCCTCTGACTTTGGAAAATTTAGGGAATGTTCCCAAATTCAGAGGCTTCAAAAGCCCTATGGTCTCATGTCATGGTGAATTGTATACATGCATGGAGAATTGAAATAGTGCAGAGAGTAAATAAATAATTAAAAATAAAATACTTGATGAAATTAAATGATTTCTTTTCCACATTATTCTCCTCTCGTTCACTGAGCAAGAGGGTATTTTTATTTTATTTTTCTGATTTTCCTACACAAAGTTATGCATTTTTGAAGTTTAGGGAATTAAATAAATAAGAAAAATCCTATTTTTCTACTTAAGTGACGCGGCGCCAGCTCAACCTCGGCAGCTCCGAACGCACACGCGTCGTCTTCTGATTCGGCGCCGCCATCCGACTCAGCGCTCTAGGACCCCATGGTTCACGTACCATCGCGCTGTCCGGCTCAATCCAGACCGTCCGCTCGATACACGCTCGATCCAACGGCTCCCAGTCATCGTCTACGACTGGTGTGCACCCGTGACCGTCAACCTTCTAACCCTAATTTCTCACTCGATTCTCAACGGATTTTCGTGTTCTTATGCTCTCATGGATTCATCTCGAGGAGACGAACACATCCATACGGTAAACATGTATTGAAATTAACTCAAATTAAATAGAGAATCTCTCGTAAGCTCGGGAAGAAGAGTGAGTCCATACCTTTGCTCGCAGAAGTGTGGCTTCAATCCGAGGGTTGTGTCACCTTCGATTGGGTCCAAGCAAGCTCCGGATGAAGTCCTTTGGCCCGGTGAATTGTCCGTGTATGATTTCGACCACGTACCGATTACGAAGCTTGGAGTCCGGAACGTGATGGGTGGCCCGGAGAGGGGGCTTTCACCTGGGAACTCCTTCTTGACCTCGTGCGGGTGTGGGTGAGTTTAATTTGAATTTGGTGGAGAGTTGGGAGATGTCCTGTTTTTAGGTGGAATTTTGGCCGAGAAATTGGGCTCGTTGGTGGGGATTAGGGCAAATTGTCACCTGGGGATCAACTCGCTCTAAGTGTGGAGAGTGGTCCGGAGCAATTTTGGCGGTGGTTTCGGTAAGGTCCGGTTCAAGCACCTCTCATGGCCGAGAGGAGGTGAGGTTTAAATAGGAGAGGGTGGAGGGCCTCCCGTGGGGTTTAAGGCTTGGGATCACCGCTTAGGTCAAGGGAAGAACAGCCCATGGTGGCCATTGGGCTCGAGCAGCTCAAGCAAGGGAGAATTGAATTTTTCGGCTCCTCCCAAGGTCTCGGCCATGGTGTTTTCCGGCGGCCCGGTGGCCGGCCGGCTGTGCACTCGGTCACCATCTTGTTCGAGTGGGTCGTGGCTGGGGTTTAGTGCAATCAATTGGCCATGGACATGTGTAAAGGAGTTTGATTTAAATGGAATGGGAGAAGGCTCATTTTGGCTTGGTTTGGGTCAACCCATGGAAATAGGCTTGGTGCACCTCCCCAAGACCTGATTTTGAGCTGAGGGAATCATTTAGGTCAGCTTAGAAGGAGTGGTGAAGTCTCCATCCATGGTGAGGTGGCTAAGCATGGTTTAGTGTGTGACATGCTTAAGGTAAAAAGGGTTTAAAAGGGTTTAAGAAAGAGATCCCCTCTCTTGCCATTAATGGTTTGGTGAGGTGGAAAGTAGATTCCATGGCTCTCATGGCTCCCATGGGGCTCATGCATGGCTTCATGGCTCACCTTTGGCTTGGGGAAAAGTTAGGTCAATTTCATGAAAAAGGCTTTAAAAATTTTGGTAATTTAGGGGTGATTTGATGGGATTTGGCATATGGCTTGATTTGGATTTATTTTATCATGGATTTAGAACTTAGGAGATGGTTTTATCAAATCGATGATGATAGAGGATTGTCATGTGGGCTTTGGGCCTTTTGAAATTATTTTTGATGGGCTTTTAGGAAGGCTAAGGGGATGGGCCTTTAGGTTTAAGAATGAATTCATGGATGGGAATTTTGTAGAAGTTTGGGCCAAATAATTGTTGGGTTTGGTTTAGGGATATGTCATGAGTGATTTGAAATGAGTTTGGAGTGATTTGGGTTTGAATGGGGTTGGATTCTGGGCCTCTTTGGTAAATGGGCCAATGTTGGTTAAATTGGGCTAACTTGGGCCAATGTTGGGCTAGGGTTGAAATTGATGTAAAATTAATGTTGGGAAATGTTTATGGGAGTGTTTCAAAGAGGTTTTGACTTTGGTTGGATTTTTATTTTGGGGTTTGGGCTTATTTGGGTTAGGTTTGGGTTTAGGTCAAAATTAGGCCTTTTAGCTTTGGGTTGAATTTGAGTGGGGTTTGAGTCTAAATTTTGGGTAAATCATGTTAGTGTTTTGTTTGTGGGGATGTTAAGGAAGGTTTAGAAAAGGTTTGGGGTTAATTGGAGTTGAATTGGGTTAGTTTGGGTTAAGTTTGGGTCATGGGTCCAAATTGGGCTTTAAGGTCAAAAGTGAAATTGGATTCAAATGCCAATCAAATTGGACTTGGATTTGGTCTAGATTGGTGTTGGGGATGTTTAATTGAAGTTTAGAATTGAATTGGACCAGAATTTGGTTCAATTGGGTAGGTTTGGTTTGACATTGGGTTCATTTTGGGTTAAAATGGGTCAAATTGGGGATTTTGACAAAAGTTAGGTAAATTGACAAAATTGGCCCATGGTGTAGTTGGACAAAATGAAATTAGGAATATTTGGGGTTTTCTGGAATTTTATGGGAATTTTCTGAATTTTTGGATTTTTTGGCTAAGAGGGGCATTTTGGGTATTTGGAGGGTATTGGGAGGTATTTTTGGAATTTTTGGTACTTTTGGCTATGAATGATCAATTTGAGTAATGTGGGAATGTTTGGGATTGGTTTTGAGGAATTTTGGGTATTTGGAGATTTTTTGAAAATTTTGGGTAATTTCAAGGGTTTTGTGTAGGGTCCCGGGGGTCAAAAATTGAAAATTTAGAAAATTGAAGATTGGGTAAATGTAAGTGGAATGAAATCATTTTGGTTGAGCCATGAAGCCATATCAAGCCCACATGAGCCATGAAGGGACTCATTTGAAGCATTCATTATGTTGTTCTTAACCCTCTTAACCAAGGGCTTAGGGGTTAAGGACCATCCATGTGAATCACCTCCATGAGTCAGGAGGTCAAGTTGGGTATGGGTGTGGTTTTAGGAGGTGTGTGAAAGTGTAGTGTATAAGTGTAGTGTGTGTGTAAGTCATCCCTCACCGCACCGTGCCACCTGTAGGCAATCCTAATGGCCAAAGAGTCCTATAGGAACTCATCCTTTAAACTTCCACATTTGATTTCAACCCTCTAGGTGATTAGGGGTATATAGTCAAGTTTGTGGAGTTTGCAGGGAGTTAAGAAGTGGTTTGAATTTCTAAGTGGTGGGTCCCAATTCTAATCCTCTAGGATAGTCAAAGGAAAAGCCTAAGGCTAGATCCTAAGTACTAAAAAAAGGAAGAGAAGACCTCATCAAAAATGAGGTCAACAAATGGACCCCCAATAGGTGTGGTGAGCTGACGGAGCACACCGCGCGTATTGGTGTTGACCGAAAGGATCAACAAACCAACACAGATGTCCAAGTGACAAACTTAGGACAAAGTAGAAGAGTTTCCGCTGGGGAGTGTCAAGTATATCTCTGAGACTGGAGATTCCTGAACTCTCGCTAAGACCTATTGGGGGTCCACCCCACCTCAGAAAGAGGCAAAAAGGATTTCAGAACCTCTCTGTTTAGGGGTGTC